>QJPP01004366.1:0-142291 GCA_003996215.1 Jaltomata sinuosa
AGGGGCTACGGGCTGCGTGTGCCGGAGGAGGGGTATACGGTGGAGTAGAGGTATACGGGCAGTGTCCTTCCATGGAACCTACCTGCTGGGCCAGATCGGCGCCGGAGGAGGTACATACAGAGATACCATGGCACTTGAGATCTTCATGCATCATATCATTCATGGTTTGAGGTTCCACCCTTGTTTGTTGTTTGCTGATTGTACGCTCCGGTAGTATGGGATGCCGGAGGGTTTGTTTTCACTTGGTTGTGTTCCTCGGTTGTATGGGCGGCCGGGGGACTGTAGGTAGACTTTTGCTATTTTACTTACAGAGTTGTTCTCTATTAGGGATGAGTATGAGTTTGGTTACTGCTAGACTGTTAGTTCTGGATTTGAGATTGTTATGATTAGTTGGGTTGATTCATGTCTTGAGCATGCCTATTATTACTCTTTCTCTCTTCTTCTTACACTTGAGGTTACCGGTATACCGTCCATTCCGTAAACTTATTTTGTATACACTGTTGTTGCAAGGATCCCAGGTGCGTTATTTCTTACTTTCACCTGTGCCTTTGGTGTGTATATTCTGTTTACTAGCCTCATATGTGGTTCTGTTGGATTCCCTCTGGGCTAGTTCCTGTGTACCTTTCGTTGAATTCTGTGACTGATTGCTTCTATTCTGTCTATTACTGCTCTTTTACCTTATATGTGCCCAGTCGGCCTATGATACCTACTGGGTACCTTATGCTTCGCATTTGGTGCTCACCCCTACCCCCTGCATCTTTGGGTGCAGATCCTGGCGTGGGCCATCGCCGTTAGATCGCTGTGATTCGTGCTTGGAGATCTGTTGGGGACTACTTCAGACTGAGGGTGAGCTCTTGGCGATCGGATCTTAGCTTTAGTTTATCTTTTGCTTCATGTACTCTATTACCATTCAGAGACATCTGTATATATAGTTTTGGTTTATTTGTACTCCATGTATATAGTTTGGCTCTGTACTATGATACCAGGTCTTGGGGTTTGGTTTAGTTTCCGCATATGTATATATTTATATACATGTTATCTATTTTATTCGTCTTATTCTCTTATTCGTTAGATAGTAGCCCATTACTAACTGTTCTGGGCTACAGGGATTGGTTCATCTACCGGGGGTTGTAGGTGCCATCATGGCCGAGAAATCGGGTCGTGACAGTGTGTCTGTGTGTGTTTTCTTTTGTGTGTTTTCTTTTGTGTGTTCTGCTTTTTTCAAAAAAAATGGCCCCCTAAATCTGTTCTTTTTTCGTCCTTTTATAGCCGAAATTTTAGGGCTCCAACGGTTTCTTTCCAAGAATTCAAAATTTGAATTCTTGGAAAGACAAGTTGCAAGAGGAAATGATGAAAATCAGAGGAAAAGAAGATGCTTACCCCTTTTTTCAGGTTGATTTGAAATAGACAGTGATGGGTCGGAGGTGTGGAGCTCGGACCGTCGGGCAAAGGTTGCAACCGGCGGCGGGGGAAGCTTTTTCGAGCTCTATTTTTGAGTTGACAAAAAGGGTGAGGGGATGGCTATAAAGGTGGAGGAGTAGAGGAGAGAAGGGTGAAGACCACCGGATTTTGCCATTATCCGGTGGTCTGGCGGCGGTGGTCTTTTTCGAGGTTGTAAAACCTCCGAAAAAGGGGAAAAGATGACGTCGAGGTGACGGAGAGGGCACCGCTGCCGTTTGCCCGCCGGTACGAAGCAAAAACCGGCGGGTCTTGGCGGTGAGGTGACGAGGCAGCAGGGTTTGGGGGGTGTTTGTCGGCTAAAATGGAGAGGGTGAGGGAATCTGTTGGTTTATGTTGAAAGTGGAGGAGAGAGTGGAGAGAAAAGAATAAGGGGTGGGTTTAGTTTGAATTGGGCCGGGTCAGGGTGCTTTTGGGCTGGGTTGGGCGGTATTGGGCTGGGTTAGGAGTTTTGGGCTGAAACAAATAAGGGTTTGGCCCAAAATATGGTAAATAAATTAGTTTGTAGAAAAAGAAATAATTTTCCCTAGTCGTTTTTCCACTTAATTAATTTAACGATGCATTCTTTCATCCCAATTAATTTTAAATACGTATATAGTTGACTTAAACATAGTTTTGATACGCGTAATCGCAATCCTCAATCGATAGAATAATATTTAGGAAATGTTATAGCGATACGACAAAATTTCATTTTGAAATAAAAGTTACTAAACCAATATTTTGTTAAAAAGAAATGAAAAAATATTTTTGGGGTGATTTTATAAGATACAATATTTTTTAGTAATTATTATTATAAAAAGTAAAGGAAATCATTTTTTTTAAAAAATAATTATTGGTGCCAAAATTTGTAAAACATTAATATAAAAATAAGAAAATTATTTTGGAAAAATCCTCGGGATTAAGAAGCATATAAAAATTAATTATGGGAAAAAAGAGGGCCAAAATTGGGTGTCAACAGATATAAGAGTAATTTAGGAGAGTATTAGGATGTTTATTGTGAGAAAGTTGAGAGAAATAAGGTTGGAAAAATGAATAAGAACCCTTAAATAGTTGCTGGTCATTGGTCAGTGCCATTGGCGCTAAACCAGCGCCATCGCGCTCAAGCGGGGACAGGCGCCAAGGCACGATCGCGCCTAAAGAAAGATATCATGTAGGCCAGCTGCAGTCGCTAAGGCGTGATCGTGCTGTCCCCGGCATGATTGTCCAAAAGCCTGGCCATAGGCTAGCGCGATTGCGCTACCTGGGCACTGTTGGCGCTGAAGGCCTGCAACCTGCAATAAAACCAGCTACACTAAAATTCCCCATGGGGTGTTCTGCGCATAATCAGACACCGATATTAAAAACCAATAATGCTAACAGAGTGGAAACGACGTTCCAGACTCAATGAAATCAATTATTTCATCTCAGCCTGTGCATGCTGGAGAACAACTCTTTTAGTAGAAGCTAGGAATTCTTCACACACTTTTTCTTTGATTATGAATATCTCCTCTCTTATAGTAAGTTGTCTGAAAATATCTCCATATGTGTCTCTGCTCCATCTAGATAGTGTAGCTTTGACCTTTTTCATCTTCTTTTGATAGCTATTAAAGGGTCTGAGCTATCTTTCATCTAGTTCTCCGTCACCAAATCCAAGAGCTCTAAGTGTTCAATCTAAAATCTCAAAAATCTGAATGGTTTAGAGAATTCTTCAGTCTAAACATTGAAAATAAGTAACATAGGGGCATGATCTGAACTAGTTCTAGAAAGTTGCTCCACTTCTAAGTTCCTAAACCAATCTTGACACTGTTGATTAACTAACATCCTGTCTAACCTATTGAAGATACTTTCTTTATCTGCTTTGCTATTCCACCATGTGAATGGCTCTCTTTGAAACAGACCTTTTCCAAGTCACATGAATTTATGCAAAATGAAAAATCTTCAACCTCTGAAGGATAGATAGGGTAAACCACTAATATGTTCCTCCTCATTTAGAATTACATTGAAGTCTCCACTTATCAACCAAGGATCATTCATATTACTTGCAAGTGCATAAAGGTTGTACCATAGACCAATCCTTTCTAAAGAATTACACTTAATATATATCATTGTGGTAACTAGTGATTTCTCCATGCCTGTAATCTTTATGGTGATTTTCTGATCAGTGTCTGATAACACTTCTGCATTACTTGGATCCTCCAAGAAATACCATATCTTACTATTCCTGTTGAAATTGGCTTCCCTCATGGTAATTTTTCTTCTATACCTCTAAATATATTTAGCATCTTAAACTGGCTCTATTAAGGCAATGAATGAAAAGTTGTGGTGTCTATTTAACATTTGAACCCTATTGAATGCTTCTTGTGTATTCACAGACTTTATGTTTCAAAAGAAAGTCTTCATCATCATTTATCATTAGATATTGTGGCATTTATCTTTGGGACAACTCTAGGAGGTATCATCTGCTCAAAATTTGATGCTTTCATTGTCTTTTTAGGGCCCTTTGCAACAACTTCTGTAGATAGTATTGCTTATTTTATGACCTATTATAGATTATATTTGTTAGCTTCTTCTTCACTCTCTTCTCTTATAACCTGGTCGGGTGTTTTTGCCTCTTTGCAGATATCTTGGCCTAAGTAATTATGGGACACAATGTCATGAAGGACTTTACTAAGAGAATTGGGCTTATGCATATCTAATGGTTGGGATGTATGTGTCACCACTGTAGCCTTATCATTACTCTGTAAGAGCTTAATTTTCTTTGTTGGGAAGGTGACTATCAGGCCTACATTATTTCTTTGCTCTACTGGAAGCTTCTTGTCCTGTCCATTATGTGTTACCAATTTGGTATTTTCAATGTGATGCATTTTAGTATTCTCTTCCTCATGTGTCTGAATCTTATCATCTATCTCTTCTGAGATTTTGTTTGTATGGGTGACTGAGTTTGGTGTGGCTGGATTGTTGTGCTTAGAACTTTCTATATTAGTGATCTTTGTTTTATTAGCAAGTCCAACTCCAGTTTCAGGGACCATTGATTCATCATCCATGATCTCATCTTCTTCCTTTCTATCTTTCTAGATAACATTCTCTCTTCCTTCCTCTTGTTCATTGGATGCTTTTTCATGCTCATTAGATTGCCGAAGTTGCATCCCTTCCACCTTTTCAGCACTTACATGTGTACCTATTTCCATTGAATTACTTTCTCTATCTCTACCCATGATGTGGTCTTTTAGAGTAGATTCTTCATCCTGTAGGTTATTGGTACCTGTCCTTTCATCCCATGTTATCATTTTTAGGGCCATTTTTTTAGTTTCCTAAGTAGCATTATGCTTTTCTTTCATTTGTATGGCCTTCTCCATAACTTTTACTGGTGTGCTTGAAGTTGTTGTGTTGATCTCCTTTTTGTCCTGCGTGATATGATCCTCTTCTAGTATTGCAAAAGGGTTGTTGGAGCTTATTTTTGGGACCTTATCAGTCATCTCGCCTTGGGGTTTTTTCCCTTTCTTTGGTTTGAATATGATATTGTCCTTGGTGTCATTCCAAACCTTTTTAGGTTGGTTCTTCTGATATCTACCCCCTCATCTAGCTGGTGTATGATTTTTCTATTTTGTAGGGTCTATGTTGACTCCAGGGTTCTGCTTTGAAGGTCCTGGGCCTAGTTTTAGAGGTCCTACTACCTTTCCACTAGACAATATATTCTTCCCCTATTCACCTTGATGTTGTGGTCCTTTGTTCATCTCATTCTCATCCTCATCATCATTGACCGACCTCAATTTTGGGTGAAGGTTAAACATTATGCTTTGTTATGACCTTGATTTTTACATTTTGACAATACTTAGGCATATAAGTGTACCTAATATTAATCCAGGCTGAAAAAAATCTACCAGTGTTATTCTTCTTAATTCCCACATTGATTATCGGTAGATGTCGGTACCAACTGGTTTCATACCACAGACTACCAAAACTTACCTGCCATACTTAATGATGCCTTTGTGATTTTCAAGATCTTGGCCGTTAGCCACGATTTCCATTAGTAATAACAAATGCAAGCCACCTAAGAGGTGTTTGCTTATAGTTGTGCTTCTCCAAGTGGGCATCCAGGTCTGGCTGAGATGCTTGGGCCATATATAAATTGCAGAATGGTGCACTCTGAGATGTCAACCTAAATCCCCCGCACTTGCACTCTATCCAATGCTGGTTGCATCTTTGGATTCTTCCCTTTTTTGCACATGTTTATCAGGGTGGCAACATATACAACATAGAACTCACGGACTACAACTGGGTTGTAAGGACCACCCTGCCAACTCATCCATTGGAACCCGTAGTGATCATACAACTCTTTAATGTCGGCCATATCATTCAAAGCAACAGATCTTCTTTAAATATACTTTGCCTTGGGTGACCTTTATCATTTTGTGCCAAACCATGGTGAAACAATCGAGAAATGCTCTCTATGGCCCATCTAACTCTATCCCAAACTCCGAGGGTTTTGCATTTGAATGTCGAGGCAATGAGGATGGGCTCATCAGGTTGAGCTACTACTGCAGCAGGACCCTCAGTGCTAGATTTGCTCGCACTCTTACTAGAACTATGGCTAGTACACTCTGAGGATGACCTTGAACCTGTATCTTTCTTGCTGCCCAAAGCTGTATCCTCTCTAGGTTCAGACTCGTCGGTATCGCTCTTCTAAGGTGATTAACCAGACTCATCCTTTCCCTCTTCAGACTGAGGAGGGGTGGCCTGTGCCTGTATCTTTGATCTCTATCTAGTGGTCTGAGGTACTACATTAGGATCAGAGTCTATGGTATATATTTCCTCAGATCCACTATTTTCTGACTCAGAGGGCTCATTTTGAAGTTGTCGATTTTTTCTAATAGCAACCTCTGATTCTTTTGTTGCCACCTTCTTCGGTTGTAATTTGGTGGCATGGTACCTGTGGGGTAGAATTGTTAGAACATGTTATCAAAGCAAAAAATAAACTTCAATGTTACAGGCACAACCTATGGATTGGTCCACGACCAGTAAAAGCAGACCACAGCTCGTGAACCAATTTGTGGTTTTAGTCACCATCTTTAGTGTCAGAAACTATGACCTACTTTATGGACCATGGTTCAGAACAACATATCCATCCTGTGAGTCATGTTTCTGATCCTGTGAATAAGCATTTTTTCAAATTTCGAGAGGGACCATCAGTCATATGACGAGCCATAGTTTGGAACTACGGCTCATCTTGTAAGTAATGGTTTATTCATCAGAAGATAACATGTGGGAGATCTATTGTATGAGTGGATTTACGATCCGTGAACTGAATTACGGTCTGTAGATTCACTCGTAATCACTGAACAATAAATTATTTTTATCAAAAACTCCCTTTTTCTTATGTTTTAAATAGTTCGTTCAAATCCTCAGCATAAACCTCTAAATTAACAAATTTCGTGTCTATTACACACTATAGATCTATCACACATTCATATAGGGTTCAATATTTTTGAGTGTTAGTCAAAAAAAGAACCCTAGCCTCGGATTTATCTAAGAAAAAGAACTTAGAGGAAGGCAAGAACTTACCCTTCTTGACCGAGTTCTTTTGTTGATGGAGGAGGGGATGAAGTGATCGATTGATGCGTGCAATATATAGGAAATGCTTTGGTAGAAATTTTTGGGGAGTTTGAGTTGTATTGGGAGTGAAAAAGGGAGTAATTTTTATTCTTTCCTTTTTTAAAAATGGCAGTTTGCCTTAGGTGAAGGATAGAAAAAGAAGCAAAGCCGGGTCAGGTAATATTTTAAAATTGTAGCCAACCCACGATCCGGCTTGTTTACTGTACCTAGGACCTACGGTTTATCAAATAAAATAATGGCCCATAGTCCCACTCGTGGTTCTGATTGCTTGCCTTACGTGCTGCCAGGAATGACTACAGAGTACACAATCCGCTGTTTGAAGGCATGGACCATCATGTGAGTGGTATTTTGTTCCATCAAAGACCTATCAATTTAGCTCCAGAAACCACGAGTTGGTCTATGGTCCGTAGAACCTGTTCACCGACCGTGAACCCATTTGTGATTCCTGGAGATTCCTACAGTGGCATTTTTTTCTTTTCACCTGCACATTAAACAAACATTAGCCTTGGGTTGCCTCCCAAGAAGCGCTTGATTTAATGTTGCGACACGATGCAGGTCACTTGACTACTTAGACTTCATCAAGGTTCCCTCATGGGTTGCCTCCTATGCAGTGCCTGATTTAATGTCGCGGTATGACACATGTCACTTGACTACTCAGAATTCATCAAGTTCCTTGGTTACTAAGAATTCACCAAGGGTCTAAACTTCAATCGCTTTAAGCTCCTCTACAGTTCCCAAATAAGCCTTTATATACTGACCGTTTGCTTTTAACCTCTTGCCCTCATGATTTTCAAGCTCTACGCACCATGTGGGAATACTTGTACCACTTTGAATGGTCCAATCCACTTGGACTTCAAGTTGCCTAGAAACAAGCAAAATCTGGAATTGAACAATAGGACCAAATCACCCGACTGAAAATCTCTCTTCTCAATCTTCTGGTCATCATATAACTTCATCTTTTCTCTGTACAAGGCTAAACTTTCATAGGCGTTGAGGATAAACTCATCTAACTCATTCAACTGCCCAAGCTACTAAAACGATGCTGCAGACCAGTCTAAATTTAACTTCTTCAACGCCCACATGGGCTTATACTCAAGCTCAACAGGTAGATGGCATGCTTTTTGATGAACGCTTAAATCATGCTCCCCAAAGTTGGAGGTCACGACGATCGTGCATCAAATTTTTTTTTATAATTCCCAACGGGTGTCAGGGTCATACCCAAGGGACTTGGATCTAGCTAAATTAAGATTGTATTAAAGTGAGTTCAAAATGAGAGTAAGTGCTTAAATATGAAAAGTAAAAGGTTGGAGGAATTGGGATGTTGTCACTACAATCACAATTAAAATAAAAGTAAATAAATGAAAGCGGGTGTACCAAATAGAGTAGACGACTAGGGATGTGTATTTGATGGGGCTTTAATCATGGGCTAGGGTGATTATCAATTCACACTTATTCTCGCTTATTGACATAAGTAGCGCTGGTCATGGGTATGAATTGTTATCTTTTGATAAACAACCATATATCCGATAATCTTTGTTAGAGTATCATCATTTTGATCAATAAACAACCAACCTAAGCTTGAGGAGGTCACACTATCTCTAGATTAGACCCTTAAGTGGGTGATTACATTGATAAGAGCTATTTCTAGCCTCAAATCTAGATGGAGTCCTAAGTTCCAACTATTAATTTCACATCCGAAACTATGAAATCCTCTTTCAAGCAATCACATAGTCAAGTAATGAAAATTAATGTTTGCAACCACCAATTTTAGGATTAAAACTTGGTGAAACTACTAGACACATGTGAAATAAGCAATTATAAAGATGAATTAATAATACCCACACCCATTTGTCAGGCACCCATCAACAACCCACCCCTAGAAAAGAGAAATTATCCACTCTTAGCAAAGGAGAGAGATATACCAAATAGGTAAGTCGAAATCCTCTTCATTAGAGCTAAATCTCAAGTTCTAAGCTCAATTTGAGTGCACAAATGGTTAACCAAGAGAATAGATTCAAACCCACTTCTCTTTGGAGAGGAAAACTTGTTCTCAAGACAAAAAACTTTCTAAAATATTTATGACTGAAGTATCATATTTACAAATGAGACTAAATTTGCCTTTTATAGCTTACCAAAACTTCACTAAAATTTAGGACAAAATTGCCCCTTCGAGTGGTGTGCGGCATGACATATAGTTCACATGTCGTGATGTGCGTATCACACACCCTCTTGAATTGGACCAGTGATTTCAGCTAACTTTAGGAGCTTCGTGCGAAGGTGGTACATTTCGTACCTTGGGATGTGCACGTCGCATAATGACCACACCCCTTAGCAGATTCTTCAGTGGCTTTTGTAGCTTCATACGGAGGAGGTGCAGTTTGCACCTTGGCTTGTGCGTGTCGCACAACCACCGCATCTCAGGTCAGAATCTCTAGCTTTATCGAACACTTCACACTTCACTCTTATTTAGCTCTTTTTAGGTCCATTTCCTTGTTTCTCATCATTTATCAAAAGTACCTGCATAGACATCAATAAAGGCTATAAGAACTCTAAATCTATTCAAAACATAGCAATAATTCATGGATATAGGCTCAATAAGTTGGTGGATTACCTACTTATCAAACCTCCAAACTTGAACTATTGCTTTTCCTCAAGCAAGATATTCACCAGGTAGAGAATGAATTATAAGGCACATAAGACTAATCTATGCTAAAAAAAGAAAAAGAATAAACAAAAGACTCAATCAAAAGACTCAACTACAATGCTCATCTCAATTTGAACCACCACAAACTCAAGGCATTTGGCCATTTCAAAACTTCTTCCAAAAAGACTTCATTTCTTATTCAAAATCAAAGGAATTTTGTAGTTCAAAATAAGACATTTAAGCTTCTCAAGTCATTGGCATGGACCATCAAGGTTTGCCTTGAGATTTGCCACACAACTTATCTTATTCATTCCCCTTAATTGAAATAGAGACCTCATGTTTCAATTTGAGTGCATGATGCCACTCACCACAAGAGAACGAAAAAGACTCTCACTCTCTCAACAAGTTCAAGTGCATACGCGTTGCGCCATAGGCTTGTCCTTCATGTAGATTGCCACTAATGTTGGGTAGCCAAGCTTGGAATTACCAAGGACTTACAGGTTACGATGTTGGCTAGGGCTAAGGTAAGGATTTTATTTGGTTCAAGTTGTTACACCTCCCTAATGCTCTTTGTTCTCATTTCAAACACCGCTTCCATTTTCAAATTTCAAATTCACCTTAGTTCTTCCTCACACAACCTAAGATTTCTCCTTTTTACTCATGATAATTCAAACTCCTTTAATCACCTTTGTTTGGTAGCACCTATTTTGCTTTTCATTTTTCTCATTGGATTGACGTTTTGGAGCAAATTTTCGATTTAAGCCTAAGGTGCTACCTTGCACTTTTGAGTGCACTTCTTTTCTTCTCCTCATTTGATCATAGACACCCCCAAACTTAGGCATTTGCCTATGTTATACTTCATTCCCCCCAAACTTAGGCTTTTAGCCTACATTTCATTTTCAAGAAATTAGGGAGGATGGGTGCCAAGATAGAGGTTCCAAAAAGGTCAAGGTGTTAACAAGGTGCCAAAGAACAATCACAAGCTCAAAGGGTTTCATTAGGGTTGACATCATGGGATGTCATTTGGGCGAAGTGGCTATCAAAAAGGGCCTAAGGTCATCTTCCAAGCTCGGTCACACCTAGAATTTTGCCTTGAATCACATTCGGGGCAAGTTCTAGATGATACTTATGCACAAGAATCAAGGTAAAGCCTCACCACATAAGGCATCATGCCAAAAAATTTCTTTCATTAGTCTCGAAATAAATTGGGACAAATGATTTTTGACAAGCTATTCCAAGTTCATTACACACTCGTTTGTGAGTCAATCAAGCCAAAGCAAGAGTGTGCAAGTCATGACAAGAGAATGCTTTTCCTCAAAAATTCATTTCCCTTCTTCCTTTTATTTTCAAAAATAATTTTCCAAGAGAAAATATTTGGTGGGCCCATTTGGAGACAAGCAACTATGTACTCAATTTATAAACTAAAACTTGGTATTTTTCCTTAAGAAAGTCACCTCTTAATCTATCATAGGGAAACACCAACCCTGTTCGACACAAAAATAAAAGAAAAATAAAGATAAAGAAAACTTTTACTTCTTGGGAAAGAACCATGGTATTAAGAAAACCCTCAGAGTTTATTGCTAAATTGCTATTAACGAGGCAATTACCAAGCTTAAAGATGAGACATTGTTCTCAATGAAATTAGAGTGTTCAAGGAAAAAGGTACTCCCTGGAACCTTGTGCGAAATGCACATGCTATGAGGCGAACCACATCAGTAGGCGCACAACCATATGGGATTTTAGTGCCAGTGTTCTGGCTACTGCTGTGCGATGGACATGTGAAATGCATATCATGATGTGCGATCGCCCCAACCATCGCATAAAGGGCTGATTTTTTGATGGAATTGCCAGTGTTCTGGTTAGTGGTGCAAAATCAGTGTGCAATACACATAGTGTGTCATGCGATTGCATAGTGCGGCACACCTCTTGATATTTGCTCCAACACCCTTAGCTTGGTTCCTAACTAAAAAGCCAACAAAAACAACACATAAAATAACAATGAAAAGCAAAAATGCGGAAAGTAAAGGTGCATGCTTGGGGGTTTAACGTCATGGCTCGACGATGGTACCTCCCATTTAAGGTTTACCAAGGTAAATTGCTCCTAAGAATGCAACCTCTTCCAGTAGGCCCAAATACTTCTTAACTCGCTTTTTCTTGAGAAGCTCCTTCATGAACTTTGCATACCCGGGCATTTGTAGTAATGCATCGACCAAAGGAATATTGATGGACAACTTGTTAAACATGTCCGCAAATTTCTTGAATTGATTCTCCTTCTTCTTCTTGGTCAATCTTTGATGATAAGGAGGGGGTCCTTTCGGCATAGGATGTGGGACATTCGGTATACTAGGAACCTTCTCCTCGATATCAATAGTAACTTGAGAAGGAGGATCAACCTCATCCTTCTCTTCATTCATGTGACCATCGTTAGAACTCATGTTCGGTGCACTAGGCTTCACCCCGACCATTGGATTTTCATCCACTTCATTATCAAGCACCATCTCCTCTTCCACTTTATCATTTATCTCTACAGCAATCTCATCAGATGGCTTCTTTACCCTACTACACATTCGTCCACTTTTTGTGACAATTGCCATAATATGGCCATCATTCTTCAGGTTCATTGTAATGTCACTTGGAAGTGTTCCCTTAATCCGAGGATTCATTTGTGAAGATAAGTGATTCATTTTTGCCTCAAGATGCTTAATAAAAGTCGAGTGTGAGATCACCATTTGGTGAAGAGTTGACACTTTAGTCTTTAGATCCTTCACCCCACTATCGATTGACTCGACCTTTTTCAAAACTAGAGACAACATATCTTTGATTTTTGAATGTACGGGGTTGCTCACAGTAGGCTGATATGTATGGGAATCAGCCTTAGATGGAGACACATAAGCATTGGAGCTCTGGTGATTATTTCGGTCACTTTCCCTCTCACAAACTATTCCTTAATATATTTTTAATTGCTTAGATTCGAATTGGGAGGTGAGACAAAACATTCTTTCTTCAAGTCATTTGATAGCGATGGAGTGTGATTGCACGGATTGAGCCAGACTTCCAAGATCGTACCTCAAACTCCTGACACCTTCGTTAGTGGACTCTACCTTTTCTAGCACTCTCGCAAGCATACTCCGAACTCTAGAACCATCATTATGCACGTTCCAACCTTGATTCCCATGATCTTGTCTCCCCAGACATGGGATTGCTTTTTTTAGACCTTCATGGGAACCCATCTCATGATTTGAAGCCAATGTTTCCTTACTATATTCACTAGAACACTCCACTTCTTCTACTAATCCCACAGCCCAAACAACGCCAATGGTGTTAACCATCTTAACTGTGTTGTTCATCACACTCATGGTTATGAATTCAAGGAGTGTTTTAGCGATTGATAGTTCTCTATCCCTTCGCGCACCATTCTTCCTCCATTCATCAATTTCTTTAGCAAAGGTAGCACCCATTACCCCTCGGCTCCCCACATCAACAACCTATGGTCTACTATATTCACCTCAACAAGTACATATGGGTCGAGTGAGAAGTATTTGGGATTCCTAGATGCAACATGTTCAAATTAAAAACAACAAACAAAAAAAATAACAAGCACTCTACAAGGTCATTTCAAATCTACAATCAAAAATAGCTATCAACTCAAGTCCCTGTCAACGACGCTATTTTTGATAAATGCTCAAATCGTGCTCCCCAAAGTTGGAGGTCACAATGATTGTGTAGAAAAACAAAATTTATAATTCCCAATGAATGTCGGGGTCATACCCAAGGAACTTGGATCTAGCTAAATTAAGATTGTATTGAAGTGAGTTCAAAATGAGAGTAAGTGCTTAAACATGAAAAGTAAAAGGTTGGGGGAATTGAAATGTTTTCTCTACAATCACAATTCAAATAAAAGCAAATAAACAAAAGCGAGTGTACCAAATATAGTAGATGACTAGGGATGTGTATATGATGGGGCTTTAATCATGGGCTAGGGTGATTATCAATTCACACTTATTCTTGCTTATTAACATAAGTATCGCTGGTCATGGGTATGAATTGTTATCTCTCGATCAACAACTATATATCCGATAATCTTGGTTAGAGCATCATTGGTTTTATCAATAAACAACCAACCTAAGCTTAGGGAGGTCACACTATCTCTAGCTTAGACCCTTAAGTGGGTGATTCCTTCGATAAGAGCTATTTCTAGCCTCAAATCTAGATGGAGTCCAAAGTTCCCACTAGTAATTTCACATCCGAAACCATGAAATCCTCTTTCAAGCAATCACATAGTCAAGTAATAAAAATTAATGTTTGCAACCACCAATTTTAGGATTAAAACTTGGTGAAACTACTAGACGCATGTGAAATAAGCAATTATAAAGATGAATTAACAACACCCACACACATTGGTAAAGCACCCATCATCAATACACCCCTAGACAAGAGAAATTATCCACTCATAGCAAAGGAGAGAGATATACCAAATGGGTATGTCAAAATCCTCTCCATTAGAGCTAAATCTCAAGTTATAAGCTCAATTTGAGTGCACAAATGGTTAACCAAGAGAATGGATTCAAATCCTCTTCTCTTTGGAGAGGAAAAAATATTCTCAAGACAAAAAGATTTATAAAATATTCAAGACTGAAGTATCATATTTACAAATGAGCCTAAATTGACCCTTTATACCTTCCCAAAATGTCACTAAAATTTAGGACAAAATTGCCCCTTTGGGTGGTGTGCGGTGCGATGTGAGGTTCACACATCGTGATGTGTGCATTGCAGACCCTTTTTAATTGGACCAGTGAATTTAGCTGATTTTGGGAGCTTCATGTGAAGGTGGTGCATTTCGCACCTTGGGATATGCGTGTCGCACATCGACCGCACCCCTTAGCAGATTCTTCAGTGACTTTTGCAGCTTCATTTGAAGGAGGTGTGGTTCACACCTCGGCTTGTGCATGTCGCACGGCCACTGCATCTCAGGTTAGAATCTCCAACTTTTTCGAACACTTCACACTTTACTCCTTTTTAGCTCTTTTTGGGTCCATTTCCTTGTTTCTCAGCATTTATCAAAAGTACCTGCATAGACATAAATAAACGCCATAAAAACCTCTAAATCTATTCAAAATATAGCAATAATTCATAGATATAGACTCAATAATTGGTGGATTACCGACTAAACACTTTTCCAAACACAAGCTGATACAGTGACATACCTATTGGCGTCTTGTACGTAGTTCGGTACGCCCACAAAGCATCATCTAGTTTCCTAGACCAATCCATTCTATTTGCATTACCAGTTTTTGATAGTATTGAATGTATCTCACGGTTGGAAACCTCAACTTTCCCACTAGTCTGAGGATAGTAGGGGGTTACAACCTTGTGTTTCACTCCATACTTCTCAAGCAAGGCACAAAACAATTTATTGCAAAAGTGAGAACTTCTATCACTAATAATCGCCCGTGGTGTACCAAATCTTGAAAAGATGTTCTTTTTCAAGAATGTTGTGACACACTTGCCTTCATTAGTGGGAAGTACAACTTCCTCCACCCACTTAAATATGTAGTCGATAATAACCAATATGTACCTCATCCCATTGGATATCACAAAAGGACTTATGAATTAAATATTCCACAATCAAAAAGTTCAATCACAAGGATAGGAGTGAGAGGAAGGTCATGCTTTCTTGATATACCACCTTCTTTTTGACCTAGATTTAGAGCCTTAGCAAAATCATGGGCATCTATGTGAATGGTCGGCCAATAGTAGCCGCATTGCAAGATCTTATGAGCTGTTCGAATACCAGAATGATGCCTCTTAACAGGGGATGAATGGCAAGCCTCTAATATCTCTATCATCTCAGCTTGAGGCACACATCTATGAATCATTGAGTCAGCACATACACGAAACAAGAATGGCTCCTCCTAGAAGAATTTCTTAACATCAAACATGAACTTTCTACGCTAGTGGACAAATATATCAGGAGGTTCAACATCACTTTCCAAATAGTTGGCAAAGTCTGCAAACCATGGAATCAAATCTTGGGAGGCAACCAAAAAATGCTCATCTGGGAACCAATCATCAATCTCTTGCTCATCATTCAACTACAACATCAATTCTTCCTCTAATCTTGACAAGTGATCTACTACCTGATTTTCTGTACCCTTTCAGTTCTTGACCTCAAAGTCAAATTCTTGCAGCAGCAACACCCATCTAATCATTCTAGGCTTAGCATCCTTCTTCACTTTGAGGTACCTAAGAGCTGCATGGTCAGTGTGCACAATCACCTTAGTGCTAAACAAATAAGATCTGAACTTCTCGAATGTAAAGACCACAACAAACAACTCTTGTTCTATCACAGTATAGTTCTTTTGAATAGGATTAAGTGCTTTGCTAGTATAGTACATGGAATGAAGAATATTTTCATGTCTTTGGCCTAGGACTTCTCCTAGCACCACTCCACTAGCATCACACATAACCTCAAAAGGCTGAGACCAATCAGGTGAGGCATTAATAAGAGCAAAGATCAACTTTTTCTTGAGGCATTCAAATGCCTTCAAACATGCATCATCAAAAACAAACTTAACTTCCTTCTCCAATAATTTACACAAGGAATGTGAAATTTTAGAGAAGTCCTTTATGAACGTGCGATAGAAACCAGCATGCCCTAAAAAGCTTTGGATACCCTTCAAAGAAACTGGAGGAGGCAATTTTTCAATCACCTCTATCTTTGCCTTGTCGACCTTAATACCCTTCCTGGAGATCCAATGGCCAAGCACTATACCCTCTTTGACCATGAAGTGACACTTTTCCTAGTTCAGCACTAGGTTGCACTCTTTATATCTTTTTAGCACACAACTCAGATTAGCCAGACAATCATCAAAAAAGTCACCAACTATAGAAAAATCATCCATGAACACATAAATAGTGTCTTCCACCATATCTAAGAAGATTGATATCATACATCGCTAAAATATCACCGGTGTATTGTATAATCCAAATGGCATCCTCTTGTAAGCAAACATCCCATATGGACATGTGAAAGTGGTCTTCTCTTGGTCTTCAGGAGCAATCGAGATCTGATTGTATCCTAAATAACCATCAAGAAAATAATACCATCCTCTACTAGTAAGACGGTCTAATATCTGATCCATGAATGACATCAGAAAATGATCTTTCTCGGTCCAAACATTCAGCTTTTTGTAGTCCATGCATACACACCAACATGTGACTAGCCTGATAAAAATCAACTCATTCTTCGAATTAGGAACCACAGTGATTCCACTCTTTTTAGGTACACACTGAACCGGGCTCAGCCACTTGCTGTCTGCAATAGGGTAAACCATACCTTCATCTAGCCACTTGATGATATCCTTCTTAACAACCTCCTACATAGATTGATTCAACCTACGCTGGTGCTCAATACTCAAAATGCAATCTTGCTCGAGCTAAATTTTATGCGTGCAAATTCCAGGTAAAATCCTAATAATGTCAGTAATGGACCAACTAATGGCCCTCTTAAACTTTCACAGAATAGAAACCAGGGCTTCAACCTTCCCTCCTTCTAAGTCTGCAACAATAATTACTGGCAAGATGTCATTAGCTCGTAAGAACACATAGCGGAGGTGGGAAGGAAGTGCTTTGAGCTCCAAGACTGGAGTCTCCTCAATAGACAGTCTAGCTAGTGGGGTCTGTCAATTCTTCAGGTCCAAATCAAGCTTTTTTGGAGCATAAGTATAAGACCCCATACCTGCAAGTTCTTCTACCATATCATCATATTCATCAATATCATCTCCGTCAAAATTCATAATAACAGCTGCAAGTGCTTTAACACCAAGTCTTTCTTCAAGATGCACTATTAGCTGCTCTTCATCCACCACATCTATAACTGATACTATGTGCATGCCATCATGATATTTCATAGACTGACAAACATTAAAATTTACTACCTCATCATTAAGTCTGAATTTCATCTGCCAGTCTCCAAGTCAACCAAAGTGCATCCAGTGGCAAGGAATGGGAGTCCCAAGATGATGGGAACCTCAAAATATATCTCACAGTCAAGTGTCACAAGTCTGAAGGAAAGATAAAAGTGTATACTTTCACAAGTACATCATAGAGAATCCCTACTGGCCTTTTCATCGTGCGATCTGCCATAAGAAGCCACATTGTAGTCAGTTTGGGGGCTCCCAAACCCAACTGTTTAAACACTGCTAGTGGCATCAAATTAATATTAGCACCCATATGACACAATGCTTTTGCAAAATAGAAGGCTCCAATTGTGCAAGGGATAGTAAAAGCTCCAGGATCTTCCTTTATCTACACCAGAGAATGGGAAGTTATTACACTACATTGGTGCAAGTTATTAGTAACAATAATAACAACAACATACCCAATGTATTCTCACAAAGTGGGGTCTGAAAAAGGTAGAATGTATGCAGACCATACATTTACCTCAACAGGCTCAAAATTTATAGTTCTCTTCTTCGTTACCAGATCCTTAATGAACTTTTCATACCCAAGCATCTGCTCTAATGCTTTGACTAAAGGGATATTCACTGAAATTTATTTCAGCATAGAGATGAACTTGCGATATTTACCTTCCTCGGCCTTCTTGATAAATCTCTGTGGGTAAGGTAGAGGAGGTAATAGTATGGGCTTCAAGATTTATGGAACCTCATCGTTCTTCTCTTTAGTGGCTTTGGACTTCTTCTTAATTCGACTTTCATTACCACCTTTTCCTCTGAATCGACTACAATTGTTGCATCATCTTTTTCAAGTTCGGCCAGCTCATCAACAACTATGGGAATAGGAGGATCAACAGTCTATTTCCTGCTTTGAGTAGTCACTGTTATGCAATACCCATCATTTTTTAGATTCTAGACTGTAGAAAGGGTACCCTTCTAACATGGGTTTGAGGTTGTAGACATCTGGTTCATCTATTGCTCGATTTGCTTGATGGCAATGACATGTGCCTCTACTTTCTGATTCATGCCTGCAATGTCAGCACACATATTCTTTAAGTTGCCATCAGTCGAATCCACCTTCTGCAACACCTTGGCCAATATCTATTTGATTGTAGGCTACTCAGATCCTACTTCACAGTTACCAGGAGGGACATACATGCTGCTTCTATCATTCTTGTAACCATCTCTCTTGTTCCAGTCACCATTCTTGTCTCTACCCCTGCTCCTGTCTCTATAGCCAGACCGATTATAGTTGTCGTCTCTATCTCTGTCCCGACCTTGATTTCCTTAGCCATTAGCCTAGAAACCCGCCACTTGATCATTTAGATAATTAGCTTCTTTGTCAGAGTTGTGCCTATCCTATCTTGGGGCTTTACCTTGTGAACTTATAACATTCACCTTCTCCAATCTGTTATTAAGAATTTGTTTTGCAATCAGATCTATAGTTGTTTTTAACCCTGCAAAATCCTATCTAATCTCCGACAATTCTTAATAGTCTATGGATTTCCCAACTGCATAAGTTCCTGCTGCACTTTCAGCCTCTCTCGTATGCTAGGCCTTGTTCATCTTAGTAACCCTATCAAGAATCTCAGAAGCTTGGACGTAAGTATTCTCCATGAATTCTCCCCAGTGACTGTATCAGCTACTGCCTTGGTGTTCACATTCAGTGCTCTATAGAAGATTTCTATCAAATAATCTGAAGGGATCCTGTGATTTGGTAACTGTTTCAGCTTCTTATTGAATCTAATCCATGTTTCATATAGTGCCTCTGAGGGTAACTGCTTGAAGTTATAGGTTTTCTTCTTGAGCTACAAAATCTTTGATGGGGGGAAAGAACCTCTCCAAAAACTAACTTCTCAGTTAAAGACATATGAATATTGAAGCATCAGGTAGTTCCACAAGCTAAAGTGTTGCTTCTCCAGTCAAAGAGAATGGAAAAAGCCACAATCTGGTAGCATTTTGATTTACCACATGAAGGTTGTAAGCCTTGCAGATGCCCACAAAGTTCATCAAGTGCAAGTTTGTATCATTAGTGGACTTGCCAACTCTTCAAGTTCAGCAGCTGAATCATAGTGCTTATAGAATCAAACTTTGTACCATCGGACAACGGTGACAATACTATGGGGTCTGTTGTCCCTGTGTCATTGACATCATCATCATAAACATTGTAGTGGGAAATGTGTTCGGGTTGCTGAAACTGGCGACCCTTATTCCCTCTTAGTCCAACCGGATCATGATGTATATTGCGTCTAACTACCTCGTCTCTCGCAGCTTGAGCATCCAATGTGGCTTGATGAGAAGCTTCTTGCCTTGCTTGCTCAGCTGCATCATTTTGATTTTCTAAGTCTACAGCAACCTGAGCATCATGTGCAATTTGGGCATTTTCTTCTACCTGTTGCTTTTGTTGTTCCTCAGCCAACTTTAGACTGTGGCCTCTTCCGATCTCTCGACAACAACCTCCTTTACCATATTTCTCAGACTTCATCGGAGTTCAGGGTCGAATAGAATCAAGGAATTGCCTTGACTCCCTATTCTAGGCATGCACAAGTGTGCAACCTGTGGGACAAAACAAAAACAACAAAAAAATAAATCAAGAAATAAGGACTAACAGTCAAATAACACAATTATTCTTAATCCTAAACCGTATTCCTCGGCAATAACGCCAAAATTTGATACGCCCAAATTACACCTCCAAAGGAATCATAAAGAGGTCATTGTTCAAATATAGAACCTAACCAAGGTTTGGGTCGATCTCACAAGGAATATGGCAGGATCTCGTTCACTTATGTGTATTGATGTGCCGGGATTCTACGGCACATTTGACGCCTTTAACTAAGAATACTCGCGAGTTTTCAAGCAACTTTTGTGGTTTTGATGTTTTATTGTTATATTTGCAGGGAATGGAGCTAGAGATGTAAATGGAAGAATTTTTTTTCAAAAACCTCAACTGGTTAAGCCTGACGGCTGGCATAACTGACCGTCAGCCATGCTGTCAGAACGAGATAGCAAGTTCATCGAGCACTGCCTAGGAGTGACGGCCTATCTGATGGCCCGTCACTGGCCTGAAGGACCGTCACCCAGGCCACCAAGATAAAACAAAAAACATTGTAAGTCGTCACTGGGTGGACGACTTACCAGAATTTACCAGCAAGTCGTCACAGGCCCAATGACTTACCCGAATTAACCAGCAATTCATCACAGGCCCAACGACTTACCATAAAATATTAGCAAGTCGTCATCGCGTCGACGACATACCTGAAGATTTTCCTGGGAGCTCACTATTTAGCTGTGACGGCTCAATTGATGGCCAGTCACATGCATGATGGTCCGTCAGGCGACCCGTCAAGGCGAAGCGGGATTCCAAAAATTCTATTTTTGGACTTTATTTCCTGGACTACTATAAATACCCTGTGTTAGGGATATTTTATTATTCATTACCCAAGATTTCTAGATACTATATTGAGTGACTTTTTGAGAGGAAAAATACGACATACACGTTTCTTTCTTTTTCTTCGATTACTCTTGGGATTTTTTGCTTCTTGTTCTTGGATAATTAAAGTAAAATTCATACTATTTGTAAGAATCCTTCTCTTATTATGAATATGATTTTCTTCTATTTCTTTAATAGCATTAGTAGCTAATTTCCAACAACTAGGGTTGTGGGAGCCATGGCAAAAGTAGCAATATAGATTTCGGGTAGCATTGGGTTCAATTTATATATTGTAACGTGGTTAATCATTCGTCATTTACGTTTTCTAATGGTTTCAAACATTACAACATACCTAGGTTTGATTTGCTTGAACAAAGAGATTAAAACCGGGAAATTTGATTAACTACGAGGATTTGAGACTACCAACTCTTGTCTCATGATTAATGTTGTAACTAGATTAATCTACTTGATGTTTAGGATTTAAATAAGAAAGTTCACCTTTTCAAGTTCGAGAGAATTGAAAAGAAAATTCGTCTATTTGGTTGAGAAACTTTTAGATGATACCATTAATCCAATCACATCGTGATATACATATAGAAAGAACCCGGTTAAGCTTTGAGTTGAAATTGTTATGACACCATGGTGAACACTTCCCTAGTTCATTCTCACATTGATTATAAACTCTTGAAAATTTGCTGCTTGTTAGTTAACTTGTGCGAATTTGACATTCAACCCCACCCCCCCCCCAAATTACCGAAAACTATCGATTACTAGTCAACTAAATTACTAACGACTTAATTTACACTTTATTCCCTGTGGGATAGACCCCAACCTTGGTTGGGTTCTATATTTGACGACGACCGCTTATGCTTCTTAATTTGAGGTGTAATTTAAGCGTTATCAAATTTTGGCGCTGTTGCCGGGGAATACGGTTGTTTATTAAGTCTGGTGTGTTTATTTGAATCTTAGTCATATTTCCTGCTTTTACTTTTATTTGTTGTTTTTGTTTGTTACAGGGTACATAGTTGTGCATGCCAAGTACCCGTCGCTCGGGTGAATCAACATTACCTTACAATCCCGAGCTTGCTAGAACGTTAAGGCAAACCATGAATGCACAACAACAAGAGGCACCGAGGCTTGCTGCAGCTCAGCGAGCCCAACAACATTTGAATGCTGATAATATTGAGGATGATATTGGGCTGGAGGAAGAGGCTGTAGTGGGTGAGGGAAGACCAATGGATATTGTTAACAATAATGCTCCAGCCGATCAGAGGCCACAACAGCGAGGTAGAGGTCGACAACAACCAAGGCAGTATGCTTTGGATGATGATGAGGATATCGACTTGGATGGACTTAGTGCTACGGGCGCCATTGTTCTCCCTCCGCTAGCGCCCGGGGCCAAGTTCAACATTACTAGCACGATGATTCAGCTGTTGAATTTGAGAGGTTTGTTTCGTGGTGTGGCTGGTGATGACCCCAACAGGCACCTGATGAATTTTGTGAGCATCTGTAAGTCGTTTGAATTGCCTTGAGTGAATCAGACGGCCATCAGGCTTAGGTTGTTCCCGCTTTCTCTTTCTGATGAGGCAGCATTATGGTTGACAGAGCTAACCCCCGACTCTATCACAACCTGGGGAGAGTTGAAATGAGCTTTCCTAGAAAGGTTCTTTCCTCCCTCTAGGATGATACAGTTGAGGGACGAAATCAGCAATTTCAGGCAACAACCTCATGAGGCCTTACATGAGACCTGGTTGCGATTCAAGAAAAAGCTGACACAATGCCCGAACCATCAGTTGACCGACAATTTTTTGATGCAGACATTCTATAAGGCACTGAATTCGGCTACCAAGCTGACACTGTATAAAGCAGCAGGTGGAGCATTTATAGGTCTCACTTTTATTGAGGCTACAACTATTTTGGACCGGCTCACCAAAACCAACAGGGCCTGGCATACACGGGATACAGATGTAGCAGCTAGCAATTATGCAGTTGGTATGTCAACAGAGCAGCGCAGGAAGGAGGAAGAGCAGGACCAAGATTTTGCCCATCTGAAAATGCAAATGGAACTAATGACAAAGCATTTGTTGTCAGGAGGTATTGATAAAGTGAAAGCTGTGGGGTCCCAAAGTAGAGCAACAAAGTCTGGGTCTGATGAGGAGGCCAATTATTTGGGTGGTTTCCAGGCTTATGGCCAAGGAAACCAAGTTCAAAACAATTACTATGAAAATCTGGGTTATAAGAGTCGAGAACAAGGTGATTAGAGGAGCAAAGACGATAGAGGTGGATTATACATACCACCTGGGAATCGTGACAAAGCTAGCAATGATTCAGGGATGTCCAAACTAGAGAATATGATGGCTAAGATGTTGTTGAAGGTAGAATCGACTGAATCTGGGGTAAAGGAGATGAGGACTGAATTATCAGCAATGAGTCAGGTAGTGGATTCACATTCCACCTCCATCAAGCAATTAGAGCAGCAAGTGAGTCAAATCTCGGCGTCTCTAAATCAAAGGAAGACAGGTACCTTGCCGAGTGACACCATTCAAAACTCGAGGAATGATGGGAGTTGTATGTCGATCACTACGAGAAGCGGTAAAATATTATCGGAATCACATCCGGTAATTCAGATTCAGAAAGGTAATGTTACTGAGGAAGATGAGTTAGTATATGCTGAAAATATGGTCGATGAGGGTGTGAGGGTATCTGTTGAAAAACCCGCTGTGGTAGAGGATGCTACTCAAGTGCTCACGGATAAAAGTAAGGAAGTTGAAAAACTTCCAACTATGATGCCTCGTCCACCACCTCCTTTCCCACAACGGTTGAAGAAGAAAGTGGAAGATAGCAAGTTCCTAAATTTCATGACCATGCTCAAGCAGATATCAGTGAACATCCCACTGGTGGACGCTCTTTAACAAATGCCCGGATATGCCAAGTTCATGAAGGACTTGATTACCAAGAAGAGGTCAGTGAGCTTTGAACCAGAAGATAACCTCCACCACTGCAGTGGTATTTCTTCAAGATCGTTAGTGGAAAAGAAGGAAGATCCAGGTGCTTTTACTGTTCCCTGTACTATTGGGAAATTCAATTTTGAAAAAGCCTTATGTGATCTTGGTGCTAGAATCAACTTGATGCCGCTATCAGTATATAAACAGTTGGGTTTGGGAGCTCCCAAACCAAATACCATGAGGGTGTTAATGGCTGATCGTTCAGTAAAACGACCGGTGGGAATATTGTATGATGTGCTGGTAAAGATTGGTAAGTTTATATTCCCAGCTGATTTTGTAATCTTGGATTGCGAAGTGGATTTTGAAGTTCCCATAATCATGGGACGACCATTGTTAGCCACTGCAAGAGTGTTGGTCGACATGGAAAGAAACGAACTTACATTCAGATTAAACAATGAATTGGTCAAGTTTGATGTGTGTAAATTGATGAAGCCACCAAGAGACATGAGGGTGGTCTCGGTTATCAATGTTATTGATGAAGCCCCTATGGATGTGCATATTGAGGAGAAAGGTTTTGTTGAGACCCTAGTTGTTTTGGGAATGATGTTGGGATCGCAAGAAGAGAAACCTATAGAGGAAGGCGGTGAGAACAAATCAAGAAAAAGAAAACACCGCAAGAGAACCAGCAAAGAAAAAGAGTTAGAAAGAGTAAAGAAGTTGTCTCGACTAGCTGAGGAGCCGATAAAAGAGAAAGTTGGAGCTCAAAAGGATGATGTCGCTTGCACCTATTCCAGCGATTGCTCCTTCTTTGGAGACCCTGGTGGTCTCCAACATCATGCCAGTCTCTGAGTCCTATGGGCTTCACAGGTATTCCTTTCTCTCACAGTTTTAGATTTCACATGTATGCATTAGGGACAATGCAAGAGTCTAAGTTGAGGGTGTTGGGATACCTGTTAGTCTTTCACCACCGAGGGTTTTTGTTGCCGTGTTTCTTTTCCCTCCGGTGTGCTATCTAGTAGAACCGGCATGTTTAGGTTGTCATTTTAAATTTTTTTTGTGTTGTTTTCTTGTGTCTATAGCAAGCATGGATTTTTGTAAAGTTGAACTAAAAGGAGCCTCCTCTGAAAAAGTTGATTTTGTACTTATGTTTGAAATGATTGACTGTTCTGGATCCTTGAATGTCATTGTGTGGTTGTGATTGTAATAATTATGCTTAAGCGGAGCTGTTGTTTTGATAGTTGGTAGTGGTATGGTTTCTTGGTGCCAAGTGTGTGTGAGCATTTTTTTTATAAACTCTTATTCTGTGCATGCATCTAGAATTTGTCTGGCCTATATTGTTAAGTTTGAAGTTTGTTTGCTTAAGAAAGTATCACAGGCCCTTTTTGTGTGCAGTCCACTTAGCCTATAAGACCGTCCAAATGCAAATAATCCCTTTGATCCCTGTTTGAGCCATAATTGACCCTATTCTTTCAATAACCTGTCAGCGTTTCTTTTTAACTTTAAATCTCTATTTTGGCCCTGATCCTTCCTTGGACATCGTGCACCTCAACTCAGGCAATCAGCCTAAGTTGAGGGTGGCTACTATAGAGGTAAATGATAAGAAAAATAGGATGGATAATATTGGTTGTGGATAGAATGAAAATTTTGAGTGTGTGCCTAAGAAAAGAAAGAAAAAGAAATGAAAAAGAGATGAAAAGAATTGTCAAAATAAAGAGGTCGCACCTGTAGGTAGAAAGAAGGGAACAAAAAGGTGAATAAGGATGGACGAAGAAAAGTTAAGTGGAAATAGTAGGTCGGTGATTCCAAGGAGGGCTTAGTCACTAACCCCTAAATGTATCCTACCTGCACCCAAAGCCTCATTAAAAGCCAAAACAAGTCCTGTAGAGATCCTGAGCGGCTAACTGAAAAAACTGAAATAGGATTGCAAGGGCAAGCTTATGGCATCACATGTGCATTGTTTGAAATTGTTTGTGAGTGTGAGCGCCTTACCTAGTCCCAAATCTTGTGTATGGGACTTCTTTGTGGTGAGGGCACCAAGATTTCTGTATTATCTATTGACTGTTAGGATAACTGTTGTGTGTGTATGTAGAATATTCTATCATATCGGAATGACATGTTTGGATCCTTTCAAGTTAGCATTTCATACATTTGTGTGCTATCGGGGGGATTGATTTAAATTTAATAGACTGTTGAGTGGCCATGATTTGCTAGAGATATGTGTTTGTATTCTTAGTTGAGTCGTCATTTTGTTTTTGTTGTCATGTTGCTTGAGAACAAGCGAACATTTTAAGTTGAGGGTGTTGATGTGCCGGGATTCTACGACACATTTGACACCTTTAACTAAGAATACTCGCGAGTTTTCATGCAACTTTTGTGGTTTTTGATGTTTTATTGTTATATTTGCAGGGAATGGAGCTAGAGATGGAAATGGAAGAAAAAATGTTCAAAAACCTCAACTGGTTAAGGCTGACGGCTGGCATGACTGACCGTCACACCTGTGACTGGCCGTCAGCCAGGCCATCAGAACGAGACAACAAGTTCATCGAGCACTGCCTAGGAGTGACGTCCCATCTGACGGCCCATCACTGGCCTGACGGACAGTCACCCAGGCCACCAAGATAAAACATAAAACACTGTAAGTCTTCACTGGGTGGACGACTTACCAGAATTTACCAGCAAGTCGTCACAGGCCCAATGACTTACCAGAATTTACCAGCAAGTCGTCACAGGCCCAATGACTTACCAGAAAATACTAGCAAGTTTTCATCGCGTCGACGACTTACCTGAAAATTTGCCTGGGAGCTCACTGTTTAGCTGTGACGGCTCAAGTGACGGCCAGTCACATGCATGACGGTCCGTCAGGCGACCCGTCAAGGCGAAGCGGGATTCCGAACATTCTATTTTTGGACTTTATTTCCTGGACTACTATAAATACCCTGTGTTAGGTTATTTTATTATTCATTACCCAAGATTTCTAGAGACTATTTTGAGCGACTTTTTGAGAGGAAAATATGATATACACGTTTCTTTCTTCTTCTTCGATTACTCTTGGGATTTTTGGCTTCTTGTTCTTGGATAATTGAAGTAAAATTCATACTATTTGTAAGAATCCTTCTTTATTATGAATATGATTTTCTTCTATTTCTTTAATAGCATGAGTAGCTAATTTCCCACAACTAGGGTTGTGGGAGCCATGGCTAAAGTAGTAATATAGATTCCGGGTAGCATTGGGTTTAATTTATATGTTGTCACGTGGTTAATCATTCGTTATTTATGTTTTCTAATGGTTGCAAACCTTAGAACATACCTAGGTTTGATTTGCTTGAACAAAGAGATTAAAACTGGGAAATTTGATTAACTACGAGGATTCGAGACTACCAACTCTCGTCTCATGATTAATGCTATAACTAGATTAATCTACTTGATGTTTAGGACTGAAATAAGAAAGTTCACCTTTTCAAGTTCGAGAGAATTGAAAAGGAAATTCGTCTATTTGGTTGAGAAACGTTTAGATGATACCATTAATTCAATCACATCGTGATATACATATAGAAAGAACCCGGTTAAGCTTTGAGTCAAAATTGTAACGACGCCATGGTGAACACTTCCCTAGTTCATTCTCACATTGATTATAAACTCTTGAAAATTTGTTGCTTGTTAGTTAACTTGTGCGAATTTGACATTTAAACCCCCCCAAATTATCGGAAACTATCGATTACTAGTCAACTAAATTACTAACGACTTAATTTATACTTTATTCCCTGTGGGATCGACCCCAACCTTGGTTGGATTCTATATTTGACGAAGACCACTTACGCTTCTTAATTTGAGGTGTAATTTGAGCGTTATCTTGTATTCGCACTCTTAGTTGTCTTATTTCCCTAGGGGACATTTAAGTAACAGTTAGTGTTTGTAAATTATTAAGTAACAAGTAATCAACAAGTATTAATATTATTGTATTTCAGAGAGAAGGTGGGCTAGGACTGTGTTCCCCATGAGTTCATAACGCAGTAGGTGTTGTACTAGCAATCTGTTCTGGTGCTTAGAATGCAAGATCGGTAAGTTAGGTTAACCTAAATGGTTGGTCCCCTAGATAGATGAAATTCACCAGGCAACTTGGTCCGTCTACGGGTGTATGCATTACTAACCCTTACCTTTGATCCCAGATTAGCTATTCCCGGACAAGGTCAAGTTATTAGATGAGGGTTGATAGCCTCAAATCTCCATTGTAACCAACCCTTTTCCTATTCGTTACCTCCTTGGTCCGGTAATTAAGAATAAGGCAAGTTCTAATGTTGGCCACCATTAAAAATCAATCAAAGCAAAGGGAAGAATAATACATGCATAAACACCATCCTAGAATTGCTAAGTACTATGACTACTTTGTTAATCCATCATGGTTCCCACAACCCTACTTGTGGATTTAGCTACTCATGTTCATAAGTAGACAATCAAAAGTTGTTAAAGCATTCATGATCATATATACTTACAAAAAGAAGTAAAGAAATCCAGAAACATGAATAATTGAAGAAGAATCAATAATCAAGAATCAATGAACTTGTTAATCTCTCTAAAACAAGAACAAATTAATACCTAGTGTTTACGAATATGTTTCCTACAAAATATAGAGCATAACCCATAAAAGAAATCCTAGAAAAAGTATTAATAGACATCACAAATCTCATCCTAAACAAACTAGGAGAACTGGAATCGGCAGGGATCATGACTTGGTTAATGACCCATCATTTCAGATGACAGTTCATAGTTTGCTGAAGTCAACCATGGTCTTAAAGAGTCAACATTGCTTATTATGAGAAACCATGGGAGGAACTACGAGTCGTGAAATCAATCTATGGTTCGTCGAATGACTCGTGGTTTTAGACTCTATTATTTCACCTCTCTGATAAATAACCATAATTTCCATAGGATGGTTCATGGTATGAAACTACGGTTCGTGAAGGGACTCATGTTTCCTGCTCTTCTTTTTGCATGTCTGCAGGTTCACCTATTCTATGAGTAACATGATGGGTTATGGTTTGGAACCAGGACTCGTAGACTGACTCATGCTTTTCGCCTATGATTTTGTACTCCTGCTGAATATTTTCCATGACTGACAGGATGGGTCCATGGTTCTGAACCATGGATCTTCAAATCTCTTGTAATCCATGTATTTATCACTTTTAAGTATAAATTTCAGCACTTTGGCTATGGATCCTGTTCTCCTGCACACTTAACAAAAACCATTATATATACCAACCAAATGCTACATAACATGCAATAACCCTAAGTATTAAGCATTGAAAGTGACGTAAATCCATGGAACATCACCGGGCATGGCTATGATAATGATCTTGGCATAACAATCCAAAATTGCTCGATGAAGGGATAACCAGTCCATTAAAATCTAGCATATCTAATATCAGCATATCAGCCCAAGTCTCAAGATCACCAACAACTATCAAACATGATCTAACAATTGAACCACTACTAAAGAATCGCCTACCGGGGAAGAAACAGATACAGGAACAAATAATGCCTCACTAGCTAACCCCAAACAAGGAACAAAGCAGGAAGATACATATGAACATGTAGATCCAGGATCAAACAATTCTAAATTTGACTGGTGGCAGACAAAAATCGTACCTGTGATCATTGCATCCAAGGTCTCCGCGTCCGGTCTACCAGGGACCACATAGAACTATCACTGACCACCACCTGACTGACCGCCATCCCAACCACCTATCCTACCACGC
Source organism: Jaltomata sinuosa (assembly GCA_003996215.1). Taxonomy (NCBI): domain Eukaryota; kingdom Viridiplantae; phylum Streptophyta; class Magnoliopsida; order Solanales; family Solanaceae; genus Jaltomata; species Jaltomata sinuosa. The sequence goes on from QJPP01004366.1 coordinate 29,778, forward strand.
TAGGCATCACCTCCTTTGACTGGTTGTTTTATTTCTCTTAAAGGCTGAGCCGGCTGAGCAGCTAGCTGAATTGTACCTCACTGGGGGCACTCTCTGGCATAGTGAAAATTTATACCATGATCATAACACGTCCGTGATAGACCACCCTATCGAGATGAACTGGCTAAACTAGTATGGCCACCATGGCCTGATACCCCAGATGTTGTACCACTCGACGGTTGACCACTATAACCATGATGACCACTATTACTCTGATCAAACTGATTCCCAATTGACATATGAAGTGATGCCCAAACTAGATAGCTAGATTGGCCCTGATGCTGCTATGAATGATACCCTTGGTGTACCACCCCAGAAATTCTAAGCTAAGATTCGAACTGTTCTTTATATGTGGTTAGACCCACAACCAATGAATTTACTATGTATATAAGTATTAAGATCAATTCTTAAGTTTGGAGGTGTATTAGACATGAATTAAAGTCATAAAGAACCTCTAGCTCAAAGTTAAGTTGAAAGCCTTTCTACCGATTAAGTTTTTATGTAAAGTTCTAACTAGGGTCAACTTCAGATGACCCTTTATCCTAGAATATAAGGAGTTAGGTGGCCTAGTACTCACAAATTAAAGATATTTGAATTATCTTTCAAACTCCACCAATCGCTCATTAATACGAATCCAGAGTAAAAAGTTATGAGCATTTTAGTGAAGCACTGTCAGCTGTCAAAATCCATGGTGACAATGAAGGACCATGGTGGAAGGGCGTGGGAACCTTCAAGTTGGTCTATTTTACCCTTGTGAGGCTGACGGTTGGGTATGACGGTCCATGGGAGCCACGACGGCCCATGGGAAGCGCCATCCGACAACTTTTTGCATTTTTTTTTCAGCATTTAAGTTGGGGGTAGTTTGGGTCTTTCCTTACCTCAGGTCTTTCCCCATGTATTTTAAACACCTAAAGGAGGTTATTCCTTAGAAAAACATCGATCAATCTCTAGAATCATTCTCTCAAAACACTAAGACATGACACCTAGGATTTCAAGCAAGCAAGAGCATAGAAGCTCAAACAAGAAAGTCTCAAGGGTTTTCCTCTAGATTTCTTCTCTAAGTTTTCGTTTTCCAGTTCCAGCCCTAGAAATTCTTCAGTAATCAGGTATGTGGGTATTCAATGAGGATCTTATTTCACCCTCATGCCCAAATATCAGTTTACAGTCATGATTTCTATAAATTATGATTCTAGGGTTCATACCCAAATATGCATGTTTTTACAGAATTGAATTCCTTATGATACTGTATGTTTCCCGTACATGTTTAAGTGATATTTCATGAAGATTTACAGATATATTCATAAAATCCTTGGAATTTAGATGAAACAGACATAGTCTAAATTTACAGTATATTCTGCATGAATTAGCTCTCTTTTCAAGAACTTAGCATAAAATTATAGTATTTCCACATGAATTGACTTTTCCTTTAGAATTTAGCCTAATCAACTAGCACTTAGTTTTAAAGCATGAAATCAGTCAGTTTTCAGCCTACAACTTTTAAGAAAAATAGAATGCTTTTAGCCTTAGCTTTATGTTGCATTCTCAGAATAATCAGTATTTGAGCTATTCAGTATTTCAGTTGCATTCATTGCTTATGTATTCAGTTGGGAGTAGACTTAGCACCGAGTGGATGAACGGATGAAGACTCACCCACAAATTTAGGATGAGACCTTAAGAAGAAGTCCCAAAGTCCCAGAACTATCCATCGTAGGTTCGAAAGGGGCTACCCATCAGATTAGGCATCACACCTTTGTCCCTTATAGACGTCAGTTTAGTGGATCCACGTCAGACTTGTTTGTACCCTTGGAAAGGTATGAACACCCTTCCATCTAGGGTTACAGGTTGGCTCCATAGTTAGCTCAGCTTGGGGTATGTTGGTTAATAGTAGCTCCCACAGTCCATATTCATATTAGCATGAACTTGTATCCAATTGTCTAGTTCAATTCAGTATTATAAAGTTACATGTTTATATACTTCGTCATTGTATCAGCTTATATCTTTCAGCTCGTATTCAGTACGGTATATTAGTATTTTTAGCATGTTCAGTACAAGAAACTCCCTAAGGATTTACTTTAAATATGACTTTTGGCATGACTCATGGTTTTCAGCTCAGATGCACTATTTAATGATTTTCAGACATCATTCATCCTTTCAGTCTATGGATCCCCTAGTAACGTTTTACTTATCTTAAAATATCATGATCTCACAGTTATAGTTCAGAAATATGATTTATACCATCTTCAGCAAAAGAAATTATATTCTACAGTTTGACTTATGCATTGTCAGATATCTATGCTTAGTCTGATTTTCAGCTATGCTTTCAGTATATACATGTTTTCTCACGATTTTCAGTTACTACATTATCTCACATGCTCAGTACATTCCATAGTACTGACCGCATACATTCCTTGTGCTGCATCATTTTATGATGAAGGTTCCAGTGCTAGCTTCCTGGATCATGGTTAGACAGATCGCAATTTCCAGTCAGTAGTTGAGGATGATTTCTCCTTATTCGGGAACTCCAGTCAGTAGTTGTCATAGTAGTTTACTTTTAGTTTGATATATTTATTAGAGATAGTTGGGGGTCATGTCCCGGCTAACTATAGTCAATGTTAATAGAGGATTTATAGATAGTTAGATTGTCAGTCAGTCAGCATATATCAGTTTTCAAATGCTCTTGTATCTCAGTTATGAAAGTTCATTTGTTTATAATATTTTTAAAGAGCTCAGTACATTTCAGCTTCCGCATTATCTTTCAGTCTATATCTCAGCAGTATGCCAGGCCATGGGTTAGATTGGGGTCACTTGTGACTCTAAGCACCATGTCACGTCCACGGTGTAGGCTCGGGGCATGACAATTGGCCCCACTAACCTACACCTCTATTGCCGAAATGTGAACACCTGTAACCACCCTGATAGCGTGGCCTCTTATCTCTAACCTTGAGATCATGGCGATGCAAATCCTCCATAATGCGGACATGGTCTTCTATAGCCTGAAATGATTTCCCACTGGCAACTAGTATCTCCACGGTGTGTCGAAGGTCGATCCTCAACTCCCAAACAAGCAGACGAACCCTGGTTGTCTCTGTAGGAATGATCATAGCCTCAAATAGAGCCAACTGGTGGAAACATGTCTCATAATTGGCCACAAACATAAATCCCTGCATCAATCTGGTAAACTAATCTCTATGATGCTCACGGTCACTCTGAGGTAAGAAATTGACCATAAATGCCTCATATAACTCTCTCCAAGTAAACTGAGGAGACTGCAATGGTCTGCAAGCAACTTGGGCCCTCCACTAAAGCTTAGCTGCGCCCTCCAGCTAATAAGTAGTGTAGTCGACCCCGTGAGTATCCAACAACCTAAGATGATAAAGCATCTCTTTGCAAGTAGAAATAAAGTCATAAGCATCCTGTCTGGGAGCACCGGAGAATCTCGCAGAGATAATCTCAGAAATCGGCCCAAAGCTTTCTGCTCTGACTCTGTCATAACTGAGCGAGGGGCAAGAGGCTGGGTAACTGTAGGCACTAACAGAACCTCTGCATAGGGAGCCACAATATTAGGCTTCACTCATGAACTTTGAACACCCAGGGCTACCCCTTGAGCATAAGTTTGTGCTATATCTGAAGGCTGACCCCCCAACCATACCCAGTAACTGAAGAAACAAACCTCAGATATCTAACGAAAGAGCTGGGGCTGGTGCAGACACAAATACAGGTACTAGCCCTGGTAGTATCTGGGCTGCTCCTGGTTCATGGTCTGCTGGTCTAGGACTAACTTGGGCTCAACCTCGACCTCAAGAGATCTAGCTGGTTCCGCTGCTCAGGCACGTCCTCGGCCTCTACCTCTATGACCATCCCGGCCCCTATCTAGAGTTGATGTGCTGGTGTCGAAGGCTTGCCCTCATCTGCTGCTGAAGACCTCGTACGAGCTATCTGAAAAAGAGTGAACTAGAACAAATGAGATTTCCAGGAAACCATCTAGGATAAGACATACGATATAGAAGCAATAAAAGATTTATGTTTCCTAAAATGCCACTGTAGCCTCCAAAAGATAGAGTACATACGTCTTCGCCCTGATCCACAGGACTCTACTAGATATTGGCTTCTATACTGATGACACCGGTGAACCTAGGCTCCAATACCAAGCTGTCATGACCCCATTTCTCAGGTCATGATGGCACCTGAAACCCCCCTGTAGGTGAACATATTCCCGTAGCCCAGAATTGTTAGTAATGAGCCACTAATGAAGCAAAGTATGTACAAAAAAGAGTAATGAGCGACATACTATAAAGAAGACATAAAAGGAGGAAAAAACTTGATATATTTTATATATATATATATATATATATATATACGGATGCTAAACCATCCCATGACTTGGTATCATAGTATAGAAGCCACTACTAAATATACAGAGTACAAATGGTGCAAAGTAAGAATATACAAGTGTCTCTGAGTATCAAATGAGTACATAGTACAAAAGAAGAGATAATGCCAAGACCTTGTCACAAGGAGCTCACCCTAGGTCTTAAATGTCTAAAACCTGCACGAGTGTGTGCGATCAGCGACAATAGCTCACACTAGGATCTCTACCAGGAAGATGCAGAAGGGTAGTATGAGCACCAATTGCAAAGCAACGAGTACCCAGTAGGCATCATAGGCCTACTGAGCATATATAATATATAAGAGAAGTAAATAGCAGATAAGAAAGAAGTATTCCCACAAACAAACAGAGGAAAACACATGAAAGCTAGCAACAAATAGAAGACAAGGAAAAACAAGTATGCTATGCTATCCACAAAAGATATATCACAGAGCACATGTGAAGGAGTAGAGAACTCACCTGGATCCTTGCAACAACAATACAAATAGGGAGTTTAAGAACATGGCAGTATACCGGTAACCTCCATGAAGGGAAAGAAGGAAAAACAACGAACATAATCATGCTAAAAGTATAATTCACAAGGTAAAGATGATCATAAGGTAAACTAACAAGTAACTATAATAAGGACTAGTAATCTGATCTACCTATAGTCCTAATGGGCGGCCATACACCTGAGGAACACATACAAGTGAAAACAATCTCTTTGACATCCCATACTACTTAAACGTACACTTAACAAATAGCAAACAAGGGTGGAACCGTGCAAACAATGAATGATATGTTATGAAATGCCAGGTGGTACTGTATGTACCTCTTCCAGTGCCCGTAGGCCCACGAAGTAGGATCCATGGAAGGCTTCCCTCGTATACCTCTACTCCCTCGTATACCCTTCCTCCAGACTCTCGGCCCATAGCCCCTAGTCTTGATTGGCAAGGTCCATGGAGGTCTCTGAGACCACATATAAATCTCAGTATCAATATGCATGCCCAGACTCTATCCAGGTCAAAAATCACTAAAAGTCATGTCTACCACTCTGGCCTAGCCGAGCCTAGTGTCATATCAGATAAGTACAAAATAGGTCTAGCACTCTGGCCCAATCGAGTCTAGAATCAGTGTGAAAACTCAATACAATTTTTTTACTCTAAGAAGATCCATAAAAAACCAGTCTAAAACCATTTTTAACTGAAAACGGGCCCTCGAGGCCATGCAAGGTTTAGAAAATTGGTGATAGTTAGGTCCGCAACCATAATAGTAGTAAATCAATGAAAAAAAGCCTTTTTCATGATAATAATGATATGCTCGATTACAATCAATAGCTCAATGGCTCAAATTAAACCTATGGACCTAGCACATGCTCAATCCACTCTACAACATAGATAACCAGCTCATAAATCATAAATCGATGTCCAGGACTCATGGACATTTTCCAAATCCCACAATATATGGTCCAAAGGGAAATACAAAGGCCACAAGGAGTAATACTACAAAATGGGATAAAATACTAAAGCTAACATAGAAAATATGATGAACAGAAAGAAAGCAAACAAAGTCTGGGGGGCCAACCTAGTAAACCCAATGCAAAGATGCTAAATAGTACAAATTGCTCTGACAAGTCCCAAATAGCAATCACGCTATTGAGAACATAATCCACGCATTAAAACAAAGCTAACCACACCAGTATTGCTAATAATTTAGCCGAGTCAAAATTTGGGTCAAAAGGGGGCCCGTAGACCTCGCGACTTGAAACTACAAATGAAAATTACTATGATGTTCCCAACATCATTTGGGACACATGCTCAAAAATTGAGCAAGATTCGAGGGAGAAAAAGGGCAAAAACTGCCCCTACAAAGCCAAGAATCAAAAAGGGAGTTAAAGAGAGGAATTAAAAAAATTAAAAAAGAAAACTTACTAATTGGAGTTGAGATAATGATCACGGACAAGAATCAATCACCCTAGAACTTTATGATAATCTCCCAAAGAGAAATGGAGCTTGAGCTCAAGAGAAAATGGAGAAAATCGCGTTGGGGAAGTTTAAAATGAAATTGGAGAAGAAGGCATTCAATATATGCTGCCAGCCAATGCCTACGCACACGAAGCCAGGCACTGAGCACACGGTCATGCACACGTATCTAGGTGCATGCGCACGCTAGGTCCAGGTAGAGGTTAGACTAGGATTCATGCCAGCATATGCGGGCTGGCCATCGCTTGCGAGGGCACGCGCACGTTGCCTGCCTTTCACGTAGGCGATGGGTGAGGAAGGAGTGGCTGGCTGGCCTGTTCTGAGCATGCAGCCTGTCCATGTGTGGGGATGGCTTGGCTGGTGCTGCAACATCCACCAACAACTAACAAAATGGCCAACACAAAAATGTTCTCGAATGGGCCCACAGGATTCATCCAAGGTCCCGTGAATGTAAACAAACTATGCTACTCAACTAAAAACATCATTCTAGACTCAACAGAATCAATGAAATTCCCAATGGAGGTTGATTTAATGAAAATTAGGCCCCACACCCAAATGACTGACTCTCCAAAAACAAAACCCAAAGGCTAAAAATGAGTCCGGAAGCCTCAGAACCTGAACCAAAGATCCCTCTAGCCGAAGTCAATATTCTAGAGCTAACAACACTGACGGAATTTCCATCCGAGGTCATCTTTTCTAAATGTTGACCAAAGTCAAACTTCCAAGTTTAACTGGCCAGAAAATATAGAAAGTTAGATAAACCGAAACTTAAAGCTCCCAAACCCCGACCAAAGGTCCAACTAGTCCAAAATCCACACTCCAGAGCTAACAGAACTGTCAGAATTCGATTCTAGCATGCTTGCTAAGAATGTTGACTGAAGCCAACAATTTCCTAAGTTAAAGCTCTAAAATAGGGAAATGGTCATAATTACTGAACGAATGACTAAGGCACCGAACCACTAGTCCCAATAAGACATAAATGACTTGGGGCTGCTATAGAAATTCTCTAATAGTTACTACAAGAGAACAGGCTATTAGCTACGAATTTTAGATAGAAAACACAGATTCCTAGCTAATATATATCGTTAGCTATAGATTTCTGTATGTAGCTAAATGCCTGTTTTCTTGTAGTGAGTACAAAGAAAGTGAAAATTTGGTAATGACTAGAAGGGTCAAATACATTTTCACTGCATTTTGTTATTGATAAACTTTGTTAGGAAGATAAATATAACATACAGAGAGAAAGAGAGAGAAAAAGAGAGAGAGAGAGAGAGAGGAGAAAAAAGTAAAAAGAGAAGTATAGAAAAATAGCATTTATGAGTTGTACTTTGTCAGAAAATAATAAATAATTGTACTTGAATCAAAGAGATGCAACTATCAATAATGTATTACTATTTTCACGACATGATTTCTCAGTCATGATGGCACCTACAACCCCCCAGTAGGTGAACAAATCCCCGTAGACCAGAACGGTTAGTAATGGTCTACCTTCTAACAATTTAAATGGAAGAGCAGGTAAAATAGCTGAAGCAAGGGAACAAGATAAAGAAATTAGATAACAAGGATAACATATATGAAAAGAGGAAACTAAACTAACCCAAAACCTGGTGTCGTAGTGTATAGAATCCCGAAATACATAAAGAGTACAAGGGTCCAAAAGAAATATACATATTCATAAGCTGTATCCGAGTAATGACAAAGTACAGAATATACAAAAGATAAACAAAGTAAAGATCTGAACGCCAAGAGCTTACCCTCAGCCTGGGTGGTCCAAAAATAATACCCTGAACGAGTCTCTGGCGCTCTATCGGCGATGGCTTGTACTAGAATCTGCACCAGAAGATGCAGAGGGTAGAATGAGCACCAAATGCAAAGCATAAGGTACCCAGTTGGTATCATAGGCTGACTGGGAACATATAAAGTAAAAGAGCAATAGCAGACAGGGTAGAAGCAAACATTCACAGAAATCAACGAAGACATACACAAGATCTAGCCCAGAGGGAAGACAACAGAAGGCAACATACAAGGCTAGCAAATAGAATATATACACACAATAGGCACAGGTGAAAGTAAGGACGACGCACCTGGGATCCTTGCAAAATAGTATATATGTAAATAAGTTCTAATTGTCATTCCCCGAGGTCATCCCCTAGATGTAACATGGGACTTAGACCACAACGATCTCAAGCTAACCCTTGGTCATACCATTCTCAATCATAACAAAAGATGAGAGAAAGCATAATAGATAAAGTCAGAATAACATACATGTAAAATCAAGTCAAATAGGAATACAAGATCCATAAGAGGACTCAAATACTATTTATGTCTGAAAAGCCTCTACTCATGACATAAAGAGTTACTAGAACAAGACCCTAGCTAACTCGAAGTACGAAAATGAAAAGCTAACAAATCTAGAAACATAACTAGTCCTCGACCTAAGAGGACTCACCAACAGTTGTTTGGGAGTGGCCGGGAACTCAAGCCAGGAATCTGAGGAGGTACACCTGAATCTGCAACATCAAAGGATGCAACCCAAGATATGCGTCAGTACTATATGATATACTGAGTATGCGGGATATGCATAAATAATATGAAAACATGCTTCAAACATAACTGAAAACTGAGTTCATGCATAATCGAAGAATTCATAAGTACATATCATAATTTGAGTAGTAAGCATGAGTTCGTAGTCAAAACCTCAACATAAGATATCATAAGCTTAGAAAACTTGAAATCATTCATGCGGGAGTTTCTTATAATCGACATTAGACCATGTGAGCTACATGGAATCTAACTATATGACCCTAGTTAGCAAAGCTGACTTGAACCCTGCCAAGGAACAAGTCACCATTCCCAACTATATAACCCTAGTTGGCAAAGCTGCCCTAATACCCACTAAGACACAAGACACCATTCTCAAGATGTGGATCCACTCTCATAAGCCCATAGGGTACTTCAATTCATAACCTATGCTGGCAACATAGTTTTTGGACTTGGGTAATCGAACCCTCATCACTCGGTGCTAAATACTACTCCCAAAACATATACATATAGTTCATAATTTCATAGTGGCACCATCTCATGCCAAATCTTGTTTTGAAAAGCATGAAATAACATCAGGCATCATGAAATTCTCATGTCATAAGTTCATGAAGCTTAGCATAGCCATAATTTAGACATACTTTTCTTTCTTAAATCATACTTGAAGACTTAGGCATACAATTTTGTAAATACATAAGGACATGTTATCTAGACATGTAAACTTTCACTTGAAATCATGCAATTCAATGGATTCATGCTAGAATTCAACTTTAATACATGGGCTTTTGAAACCAATTAAGGAATCTTAATAAAATCGTAGATAAACCATAAGAAACCATGAATTGATGCATAGAGACTGATTTCACAAGTTTTCCCCAATTTAGGTCAAAACCCTAATTTCATAAGTTCATAAATCAAAGTAAGGATTGAGGGTTTTAGGCACAAGGGTGAAAGGAACCCATTGTTGACTATCCACATACCTTGATTAGAGCTAACCCACTTGAATTGGAAAGATTTAGGAGACTTGAACTTGATGCTTGAGACCTTGAGCTTGAGAGAATCCTTTCCCTTTTTGGGAGGTGAATGAAGGATTTAGAAGAGACTTCGGATAATAAGGGTGAAAAACCTTCTTGAAATAGTCATAACGACCTCACTTAGGAGTAACATACCCCTGGGATTTAATTTAGAAAAAAATTGGAAAAGGGGTCGACTTCAGGTTCTACGGGTTGGTTCCACGGGTCGTCGTTTGAACCACGACTCGTGGTTCCAAATCTTGGAACCTGGTCGACTAGACAGTCTACAAGAACATTTCTATGGGTCAATAGGATGGAACCATAGAACAAACGATGGGTAATCATTTGGAGTCGTCATTACTGGGAACTTAACTGATCTCTGGGTCAAACCACGACACGAAATGATGGGTCATCATTCAGACGATGAGTCTAGTTTGATAGATGTTTTTGGTCTGATGACTTTTAGATTCTAGGAAGGGATTTCCGCAGTTTATTTTATCTATTTATAGAGTTGGTTTTATTCAAGATTGGATGCTAGTTTACCTTCTGCACTGGTTTTAAGTTGTTAGGCTAGGCTAAGAGTTCGACTCTAATGGTTCATCCGAGGGTTGGGTAGGTGCCACTCATGATTGTCAGGGTCGTGACAAAGATGGTATCAGAGCCCTAGGTTCATTGATCTCGTCGTACTAAAACAGGTCTAGTAGAAGCTTGCGGAATGGTCTGGCGACGTTCGTACTTTTCTTTAAGAGGCTATGGGACTTTAGAAAACTATCTCTTCTTTCTTCCATCATGCTATAACTTGATTCCAATTGGTATTTGACTCTTTCACTCTTCTATTCACATATGGTTAATACAAGGAACAATAGAGCTTAACTTGCGATCCCAACAGAGGTACCGACTGTCCGTGGTAGAGGCGGGGGAAGGGGCAGAGGATGAGGAAGAGCCACACCCGCTAGGGTGGGGTTCAAGCTGCTGCAGGAGTGTGAGAGGCAATCCCTCCCCCAACTCAGGAACATGTTGTCAAAGATGTGGAAGTTATTGTGGGGGATGATAGGGTGCAGGCTGAGGCAGAGGCAACATTGGGTGGAGGTGCAGGCTTTCCCTCTATGACCCAAGAAGCATTTCAGCAGGCTTGGAATGTCTTGACTGGTTTAGTTGGTGCTGGAGCCATACCCGCAGGAATTGCAAATCAGGCTCTGGGCACTCAACCAGCAGATCCTACGGCTCCTAAGATGGATGCAGCTTCAGGCGCATGTGACTTTTTCAGGCCAATGCTAGGCCCAGTGATGATGGGGAATGAACATGATATGCTGACCAAGTTTCTCAAACTGAAACCTCGTATGTTTCAGGGTACTAACAGGGAAGATGCTTATGAGTTCATACTGGATTGTTATGAGAGTCTGCACAAGCTGGGCATTGTGCAACAGTATGGGGTAGAGTTCATCACATTTCAGCTGCAGGGTGATGCCAAGTAGTGGTGGAGATATCATGTGGAGTTTTGGTCATCCGTTTTACCTCCACTGACTTGAGAGCAATTCCATTCTCTTTTATTAGAGAAGTACGTACCCCGTACTTTGAGGGACTGGAAAAATGGATGAGTTCTTGAATTTTAATCAGGGTAGCATGTCAGTCTCAGCTTATGAGGGAAAGTTTCATGCCTTGACTCATTTTGCTACGCAGTTGTTGGGTTTCGAGGAGTAGCAGGTTTGGTTTTTTATCAAGGGTTTGAATACTTAGCTTCAGGTACTGTCTATGTACATGACTTCTTCAGGAAAAGGCTTTAATGATGTGGTGGATTATATGAAGAAACTTAAGGGAGTCAAGCAGGCGGGGCAGGCTAAGGTGTTAGCCAAGAAGCCCCGGAATGAGGGAATTTATGGTGGTTCGTACTCCTGGGGTCAGAATCAGCAGGTATACTCATCCCGTCCTATTCAGTCATCTCTGCCAGCTACTACAGGTGGTCTTCTGGGAGCTAATCAGCAGTTTTAAACTCCTAGAGGCCAGGGAGCTTCTTATTCATCTGCTAACAGGCCTTCACTTAATCATGGTTGCTTCCATTGTGGTGATCTGGGCCACTTTAAGAGGGAGTGCCCTTATAGGCAGACCGGTAATTAGGTTCAGCAGCAGCCCAAGGCTGTGATCCCAGCAGGTAGAGGTAGTCATGCTAGAGGTCATCTATAGGGTGGGCGAGGTAACTTTCCGTGAGGCCAGAGAGAAATAGGGAACGACAGCGTGGGCAGGGGTGCAGCGTAGCTGGCCAAAAAGGTTCCCCGAATTGATGATTGGGCTCACTGCTATGCATTTCCGGGGAGGATCGAGGCTGAGGCATTAGATGCAGTAATCACATGTATCATTCTCATCTATGATAAAATAGCTTTAGTGTTAGTTACCCAGGTTCTACATATTCTTATGTGTCTGTGAATTTTACGTTGGGTCTAGACTTGGTATGTGATATCCTTGATTCCCATAGCCATATTTCTACCCCAGTTGGAGAGTATATTATGGTGACTCATGTTTATCATAACTGTTCTGTTATTTTTGTGGGGTTTCATACTTGAGTAGACTTGGTAATCCTGGATATGGTAGACTTTGAGATGATTTTGGGCATGACCTGGTTATCCCCTTATCATGCCTTGTTAAATTGTAACACCAAGACTGTGGCTCTAGAGATTCCAGGTAAGGAGAGGCTAGAGTGGGAAGGTGTGTACAGGTCTAAGTCGGTCAGGATTATATCATTCGTTCGGACTAGGAAGCTAGTGGGGAGAGGGTGTCTAGAGGATTTGCTTGGTATGCCTCTGAATAGGAATATTGACTTTTGTATTGACTTAGAGCCGGGCACTCATCCTATTTCCATTCCTCCATAGCGTATGGCTCCAACAGAGTTAAGGGAACTTAAGACTCAGCTTCAGGAACTCCTAGATAAGGGATTTATCCGTCCCAGTGCTTTGCCTTGAGGTGCTCCAGTATTGTTTGTAAAGAAGAATGATGTTATTATGTGGATGTGCATAGATTACAGGTAGTTGAACAAGGTTACCATCCAGAATAAGCACCCTCAACCCCGTATTGATGATCTGTTTGGCCAGTTATAGGGTTCATCGGTGTTTTCGAAAATTGACTTTAGGTCAGGGTATCACCAGTTAAAAATTAGGCCTGAGGACATTCCTAAGACTGCTTTTAGGACTCGCTATGGGCATTATGAGTTCTTAGTAATGTCATTTGGTTTGACCAATGCAGCGACATCATTGATGAATTTAATGAATGGGGTGTTTAAATCTTACTTGGATTCGTTTGTCATCATTTTCATTGATGATATTTTGATATAGTCCAAGAGTAGGGAGGAGCATGCTGAACATCTCCGTATAGTGTTGGACATTTTGAGGCGTCAAAAGATTTATGCGAAGTTCACCAAGTGTGAGTTCTGGTTAACTTCAGTAGCATTCTTGGGGCATGTAGTGTCAGAAAAGAGGGTGATGGTAGATCTTCAGAAGATAGAGGCAGTCAAGAGTTAGGCCCGGCCTAGCTCTGTAACTGAGGTGAGGAGTTTTGTTGGGCTTGCAGGTTATTACTGGAGGTTTGTTAAGGATTTTGCCTCCATTGCTACTCACTTGACAAGGCTGACACAAAAATATGTACCATTTGTGTGGTCCGATAAGTGCGAGGAGAACTTCCAAAACCTGAAGACACTTTTCTGACCACGGATCCTATTTTGTCCTTGCCGGTTGAAGGTAAAGACTTTATTATTTACTATGATGCTTCACATTCCGATTTGGGTGTTGTGTTGATGCAGGATAGGAATGTGATAGCCTATGCTTCTAGGAAGTTGAAGGTGCATGAGAGAAACTATCCTACTTATGATTTAGAGGTGGCAACGGTGGTATTTGCACTAAAGATTTGGAGACACTATCTCTATAGTGTCAACTGTGAAGTGTTCACTAATAATCGCAGTCTGCAGCATGTCTTCACTCAAAAGGATTTGAACCTTAGGCAGAGGAGGTGGATGGAATTTTTAAAGGATTACGATGTGACTATTCAGTACCATCTGAGTAAGGCTAATGTGATGGCAGACGCATTGAGCTGGAAAACAGCTAGCATGGGAAGTTTGGCTTGTTTTGGGGTGTCCAAATGACCACTGGCAAGGGAAATTCAGGCATTGAAGTCCAAGTTCATCCACTTGCGTATTTCAGAGAAAGGTGGGATCTTGACCAGTGTTGAGGTCAAATCCACATTCATAAAGGAGATAAAGGCCAAACAGTTTCAAGATTCGCAGTTGAGCAGGCTTTGGGGCAAGGAAATATCTGGAGATTTCGGGGATGCCACGTTGGACTCTGGTGGTGTGTTAAATTTTAGAGGAAGGATATGTGTTCCTCGAGTCAATGACATGATTCAAAAAATGTTTGCAGAGGCTCATAGTTCGCGGTATTCAATTCATCCGGGTGTAACCAAGATGTACATGAATTTAAGGCAACTTTATTGGTGGCCTGGTATGAAAATGGACATATCTGATTCTGTGTCCAAGTGTAAGAATTGCCAGCAGGTAAAGTATGAACACCAGAGACCTGCAGGACTACTTCAGAGGATGCCCATTCCAGAGTGGAAGTGGGAGAGAATAGCCATGGATTTCATGGTGGGTCTCCCTAAGACCTTGGGGAAGTATGATTCTATTTGGGTCATTGTTGACAGACTGACCAAGTCATCTCACTTCATTCCGGTCACGGTGGATTACAATTCGCAGCAATTGGCTATAGTCTATGTGAAGGAGATTGTGCGATTTCATGGAGTGCCACTGTCCATTATTTCAGAAAAGGGTACGCAGTTTACTTCCAAGTTTTAGGGTAAGTTGCACGAAGAGTTGGGCAGTTAACTCACCTTTAGTACAACCTTCCATCCTCAGACTGATGGTCAGTTGGATAGGGCGATTCAGGTATTGGATGACATGCTGAGAGCATGTGTGATTGACTTCGGGGGTCATTGGGACCAGTTTCAACCATTGTATGAGTTCTCATACAACAATAGCTATCACTCTAGTATCGACATGGAACCATTCGAGGCTCTGTATGGGAGGAGTTATAGGTCACCAATTGGGTGGTTTAAGGATGACGATGTAAAACCTTTGGGCGTAGACTTGGTTAGAAAAGTGCAAGAACAGGTAAGAGGTATTCAGGACAAGTTACTAGCTGCCCAAAGCAGGCAGAAGGAATATGCGGATCGCAAGGTCCAAGACATGGAATTTCAGGTTGGTGAACAAGTGTTGTTGAAAGTGTAACCAATGAAGGGAGTCATGTATTTCGGTAAGAGGGGCAAGCTCAGCTCCCGGTTCATCGGTCTGTTTGACGTTCTCGAAATTGTGGGGCCAGTAGCTTAGAAGTTAGCACTGTCGCCTAGTTTGTCGGGTATCCATCCAGTATTCTATGTATCCATACTTAAGCGATACCATGGTGATAGGGACTACATCATCAAGTGGGATGAGGTGTTACTTGATAAGGATCTTTGTGATGAAGAAGAGATGGTTCTGATTCTTGATCGGGATGTCCAAAAATTGAGGACAAAGGTGATTAGTATGGTAAAGGTTCAATGAAAGCATCGTCCGATTGAGGAAGCCACTTGGGAAATCGAGAGGGACATCAGGGACAAGTACCCTCACTTCTTTGAGGATACAGGTACTACTCCTTCCTTCTTTGTCTTTCTGTATTTTTGGGTTTGATCATTTGGTGAAAAATGATGGGTAAATTGGTATATGTTGTAACGATCGGGTCTGTCGTTATGGGTAAACTTTTTGTGCCAAGTTTTAGAGTTAGAAAACTCTGGGTTTGGGATTTTGAAATTTTGGGCTAGGATAGCCTCGGCCAGTTTTTGAGCGAGGTATAGTCTAAGAAGCGCTCTATTTCTTGAGAGAGAGCGCTCTATTTCTTGAGAGATTGCTAAGTACGGACAATTTAGGAGTAATAAGGGAAAATAGAGATAAAGACCCTTTAATTACTCCCAAAATGTCTTAGGGGCTGAAATAAAATAACTGGGAAAAGACTGAACTGCCCCCACTTAGTAAACATGCTCAAAATCAAATTTTGATAGTTCTGTTAGCTCTGGAGTATGGATTTTGGTCTAGTTGGACCCTTGGTCGGGGTTTGGGACCTTTATGTTTCAATTTATCTTGCTTGCTATGTTTTTTGGTCAATTAAACTTAGAAGTTTGACTTTGATCAACATTCTGAGAAGATAGCCTTGAATGGAAGTTTTGTCAATGTTGTTAGCTTTGAAATATCAAATTTGGGCTAGGGGGACTTTTGGTTCGGGTCTCGAGGCTTCCAAACTCATTTTTGGGCTTTGGGGTTCTATTTTCATTAAAGTTGTCCATTTGAGTACGGGGCCCACTTTTTATTAAATTGACCCCCGTTAGAAATTCTATTGATTTTGTTGAGTCTAGAATACCATTTTTAGTTAAATAACATTGTTCGTTTGTGTTTGCGGGACCCCGAATGCATTTCCGAGGGTCCATCTGAGAACTTTCTTGTGTTGCCTTGTTGCTGGTTTCTAGTGGCTGCTGCAACACCAGCCAAGCTATTGCCCACACATGGGTGGGCTGCATGCACATAATAGCCTCGCCGACCCCTCCCTTCATTGGCCATCTCCTAGGCAGTCAGCAAGCAGCACACTCGCACGATGGCTAGCCTGCTTCTGCGCTAGCATCCTGCTGGCCTGGCCTCCCCCTGGCCTTGGCATGGCCATGTGCCTGGCTACATGCGCACGACCGTGTTAAAAATGCCTGGCTGCGTGCGCCTAGGACAGCACTGACAACCTATATATTGTCCTTCTTCTCCAATTTCAATTTAAGCACACCCAAAACTCATTTTCTCCATTAATCTTGAGCTTTAAAGCTCCATTCTCTATGTTGATTCACTCTAAATTGTTGGGGTGATTATTTTCCGGTTCGCGATCAATTCCCCAACTTCATTGGTAAGTTTTCTTCTTTAATTCCATAATTTTCCTTTAAATTCCCTCTTTGATTCTTAAGAGTTTTAATGCTTTTTTGGGACCTTCCATTGCTCAATTTCTGCTCAATTTTTTTGAGTATGTGTCCCTAACAATATTGGGAACATTATAGCAATTTTCGTTTTTGGTTTTGGGTTGGAGGGCCCACAAGATCACTTTTGACCTAGATTTCAACCCGGCAAGATTACTAGCCAGATGGGTGTCTTTGGCTTCATTTTAACATATAAATTACGTTCTTGATAGTGTGATTGATGTTTGGGGCTTATTAGAGTGGTTTGGGCTTGGGCTTTGACTTTCCAGCAGCTTATCATTGAATGCCAGGTAGGTTACGACTTTCCTACCTTAGATTTCGCATATATAGGCCATAATTGTATTATTTAGCATCTTTAAGTTGGTTTTACTAGGTTGGCACCCCATACCTCTTCCGCTTTCTTCTTGCCCATCTTATTTTATACGTTTCTTTTAATATTCGAATTAGTTTGTTAGTATCACCCCTTGTGGTCCTATATGGCTTTGTATTTTCCTTTGGATCTTAGATGGTAGGATTTGGGAAATGTTCGTGAGTCCCAGACATCGATTTATGATTTATGAGTTAGCTATCTGTGCTGTAGATAGAATTGAGCCTCAGGGCCGATAGGTTAATTGTGAGCCATTGGGCTATTGATTGTTTGCGATCATACCATCATTATCATGAAAAGGGTTTTTTGCATTGATTTTAATACTACTATGGCTGCGGGCAAATTTATGACCAGTTTTCTAACTTTGCATGGCCTAGAGGGTCCATTTTCCGTATAAATGGATAAAAATGGATTTAAACTGTTTTTATAGATTTTCTTGGAGTAAAAGAGATTTTGGGATGATTTTTTACTAATTTTGAACTGATACTAGACTCGGTAGGGATAAAGTGCTAGACATGATTTACTATTGATTTGATACGATACTAGGCTCGGCTGGGCTGGAGTGCTAGACATGAATTTTGCACTAATTTAAGACTTGGATAGATTTTGGGCACACTTATTGAGATATTGAGAGTTGTATATGGTCACGGAGACCTCCATGGACCTTGTCAATCTGTACGAGGGGCTACGTTCTGAGAGTGCTAGAGGAGAGGTATATGGAAGAGTAGAGGTATACAAGGGAAGCTTTCCATGGGTCCTACCTGCTAGACTTATGGGAGCCGGAGGAGGTACATATGGTACAACCTGATCATGTCATATCATATCATTCATTGTTTACATGATTCCAACCTTGTTTGTTGTTTGCTGAGTGTATGCTTCAGTAGTATGGGATGTCAGAGGGTTTGTTTTCACTTTTATGTGTTCCTCGGGTGTATGGGTGCCCATTGGGACTATAGGTAGATTACTTTCCCTCGATCCAATTATAATATTTGTCCATATTAAGCCACTTGTGAGTTATTCTCCAATTATTCTTACCTTGTGAGATTTATTGTTAGCATGACTATGTTTAGTTGCTTTTCCTTCTTTCCCTTTATTTGAGGTTACCGATATATCACCATTTCCTTAAACTCTCTGTATATATTATTGATGTAAGGATCTAGGTGCGTTCTCTACTCCTTCACTTGTGTTATGTGATATATATATCTTCTGTGGCTAGCATATTATACTTGTTTTTATTGTCTTCTATTTGTCGCTAGCTTCTGTGTGTTTTACTCTGTTTGTTTTTGTGACTACTTTTTCCTTATCTGCTATTTACTGCTTTTATATCTTATATGCTCTCAGTCGGCCTATGATGCTTACTGGGTACCTGTTTCTTTGCAATTGGTGCTCATACTACACTTCTGCATCTTCCTAGTGCAGATCCTAGTGTGAGCTATCACCACTGATCGAGTGGATACTCATGCAACTTTTGGATATATGAGATTAGGGAGAGCTCCTAACGATCGAGGCTTGACCATATCTCCTCTTTTATGCATTGTTTACTCTTTTGCTTATCCAGATACAATTGTATATTCTATTTTTGTACTCTCTTTTGTGCTCTGCATATTTTAGTAGTGGATTCTATATGTTGATACCAGGTCGTGGGATAGTTTAGCTTCCTTATATATATATATGTATGTAATATAGTTGTTCCTATTCTTTACTTCTTTATCTTGCTTTCGCTTATATTGCTTCTTGCATACTTGACTTAGAGAGTAGCCTATTACTAACCGTTCTGGGCTACGGGGATTGGTTCACCTATAGGGGATTGTAGGTGTCATCATGACTTGAGAAATCAGGTTATGACAGCTTGATATCAGAGCCTAGGTTCACAGTGTCATCGGTATAGTAGAGTCCTGCGGATTGGGGCAGATATGTTCGTACTCTATCTTTGGGATGCTACAATGGCATTTTAGGAAACATGGATCTTTTTTTGCTTCTATATAGTGCATCTTATCTTAGATAGTTCCTGGAAATCTCATTTGTTCTATTTCCCTCTTCCGCAGATGACTCATATGAGATCTTTAGTAGCGGGCGAGAGTGAGCCTTTGACACCCACACACCTGACTCCAACTAGAGTCTGAGGTGGTTGTAGAGGTAGAGGTCAGGGATGTGCCCAAGAAGCGGCACCAGTTAGAGCTCCTAAGGCCAAGTTTGAGCCCAAGTTAGTCCCAGATCAGCAACCTATGGACCAGGGGGCAGCCCAAGTGCCATCAGGGCCAGTACCAGCATCCCAATACATACCATCCCCAACTCCATTTTAAGATATTCGGGGTTTTCTTGTCCAGTAGCTGGGTATGATTGGGGGTCAACCTTCAGATATAGCACATACCTTCACTCAAGGGGAAGCCCTGGGTGCACATAGTTTAGATGCGTAGCCTGCTACTGCAGTTTTCTGTGCAAAGGTCCTTCCAGTACCTTCAATTACTCAGCCTCTTGTTCCTTGCCCAGTTATGACAGAGTTAGAGCAGAAGGCTTTGGGCCAATTTATGAGATTATCTCCGCCGAGGTTCTCCGGTGCTCTCAAACTAGATACTTATGATTTCATTTCTACCTGCGAGGAGATGCTTCATCATCTTGGGTTATTGGATACTCATGGGGCTGGTTATACTACTATCAGCTGGAGGGCCCATCTAAGCTTTGGTGGAGGTCCCAGGTAGCTTGCAGACTATCTCATTCTCCTCAGTTGACTTGGAGAGAGTTCTATAAGGTCTTTATAGCCAAGTTCTTACCTCAGAGTGACCGTGAGCGTTGTAAAGAGCAGTTTACCATATTGATGCAGAGATCTATGTCCGTGGCTGAGTATGATACCCATTTTCACTAGTTGTCTCCATTTAGGGATATGATCACTCCTACATAGCCAGACAAGGTTCGTTGGTTTGTTTGGGGATTGAAAACCGAGCTTCAACAAATTGCTGAGATACTAGTTGCTAGTGGGCGACTATTTTAGACTATAGCAGACCATGTACGTACTATGGAGGATTTATATCATCATGATTCTGGGGCTAAAGATAAGAGGTCACACTATCAAGGCAGTTTTTGTGGTTCTCGCTCCGGTGGTAGAGGTTCAGGTCAGTAGAGTCAAGGGTATCAGCTGCAGCAGCATCAGGGTCAGTCTAGCCAGCTAATTCAGGCTCAGTTCAGACTTGAGTTGGGCATCCATTTGATCAGAGTCATAGTGGTCAACACAGTTATAATGGTTAGCCGTTGAGGGGTACAAAATCTAGGGCATCAGGCCGTGGAGGCCATACCGGTTCAGCTAGTTCATCCTGATAGGGTGGGACGTCAAGGCCATGCTATAAGTGTGGTATTATATGTCACTATGACAGAGAGTACCCCTAGCATGGTCCAGTTCAGCCAACCACTCAGTCGGCTAAGCCTCTTAGAGTAGTACATCCACTAGTTAAAGGAGATTGTATTTAGGGTAGATGTGGTGCCCAATATGGTAGGAAAGGTGGTATGGATGGCATTCGGTCATATAGAGGTCAACGTCAGTTCTATGTGGTCCCTGGTAGACCAGAGGTAGAGGCCTCAAATATGGTGATATCACCAGTCAGCTTTAGCATTGTTTGACCCTAGATCTATATGTTCATATGTATCTGCCTACTTTGTTCCTTATTTGGGGTTGGATAGTGAGCCATTATCTATTCATGTATCTATTGCTACCCTGGTAGATGATTTTTTAATTGTGGATTGGGTTGTAAGATCCTGTTTGATTGTTGTTGGTGATCTTAAGACTTGGGCTGACCTTATAATATTACATATACTAGATTTTGATGTGATTCTGGGCATGGACTGGTTATCCCCTCACTGAGCGATTTTGGATTGTTATGCCAAAACCATTACCATAGCTGTGGCCAGCGAATCCCTGATTTTGTGGCAGGGTTCTATTAGTCATGCACCGTCTAGGATTATTTCTTGTCTTTAAGCTAGGAAGTTGATTTTGTGTGGGTGTTTAGTTTATCTAGCATATGTCCATGATATAGCACTGACACTTCTTCTCCTGAGTCAGTCCATGTGGTTAGGGAGTTCTTAGATGTGTTTCTGATCGGCCTTCCAAGCCTCCCACATGAGAGAGATATAGATTTTGCCATTGAGATAGAGCAAGGCACCAGGCCCATTTCCATTACTCCGTATTGTATGGCTCCGACTGAGTTGAGAAATTTTAAGGTTGAGCTTCAGGACTTGTTAGCTATGGGTTTCATTAAGATGAGTGTGTCTCCTTGGGGTGCTCCAGTTCTATTTGTGAAGAAAAAATATGGTTCGATGTGGATGTGTATTAATTATCGATAACTGAATAAGGGAACTGTGAAGAATAGGTATTCGATGCAGCGTATAGATGATTTGTTTGATAAACTCTAGGGTTCAGCCATGTTTTCTAAGATAGATCTAAGGTCAGGCTACTATCAGTTAAAGATTAGAGCGGAGTACATCCTTAAGACAACATTCAGGACACGTCATGGCCATTATGAGTTCCTGGTGATGTCTTTTTTATTGACTAATACCCCTGCAGCTTTCATGGACTTGATGCACAGGGTGCTCAAGCCATACTTAGATTTATTCATGGTAGTCTTTATTGACGATATACTGATATACTCGTGGAGTGCAGAGGAGCATGAGTAGCATTTGAGTACTGTACTCCAGACTTTGAGAGATCATTGGATTTATGCCAAGTTCTCAAAGTATGAGTTTGGGCTTGATTCAGTGGCACTCCTAGTACACGTGGTGTCTAAGGATTGGATTAGAGTAGACCTAGGGAAAAATGCAGCCGTTTGTGATAGGCCGATGCCTATTACTCCTACTACTCCTACTGAGGTTCACAATTTTGTTGGGTTGGCAGGGTACTACATGCGGTTCATTGAGTGCTTTTCTTCCATAGTAGCACCTTTGACTAGGCTGACTAGGAAGGATGTCCCATTTTAGTGGGAAAATCAGTGCGAGGATAGTTTTCAGAGGCTTAAAGCCTTATTGACTTCAACTCTAGTGTTGACATTTACAATAGAGGGTCAGGGCTTCTTAGTGTATTGTGATGCTTCATCAGTTGATCTTTGTTGTGTGTTGATGTAGCAGGGTTATGTGATAGCATATGCATTGAGGCAGCTGAAGGTTCATGAGTACAACTACCCCACTCATGACTTAGAGTTGGTGACAATAGTCTTCGTGCTCAAGATCTAGAGGCACTACTTATATGGAGTTCACTGTGAGATTTACATCGACCACCATGGTCTTCAGTACATCAAAAGTCAGCAAGAGCTAAATTTTAGGCAATGGAGATGGATTGAGTTACTAAAGGACTATGACTTCACCATTCTGTACCATTTGAGAAAGGCAAATATGGTAGTGGATGCCTTGAGCCAGAAGGCAGTGAGTATGGATAGCTTGGCTTCTCTTTAAGTTTTGAAGCAGCCGGTGGCCTTGGACACCCAGTCCTTGGCTAACCTCTTTGTTATGCTTGACTTGTCAGATCCCAACAGAGTTTTTACCAGTATTGAGGTCCGTCCAGTAGCGTCAGTTTGAGGATTAGCAGTTGTGTGACATTCATGATCA
This sequence comes from Jaltomata sinuosa, assembly GCA_003996215.1. Classification (NCBI taxonomy): domain Eukaryota; kingdom Viridiplantae; phylum Streptophyta; class Magnoliopsida; order Solanales; family Solanaceae; genus Jaltomata; species Jaltomata sinuosa. Next base: position 52,689 of record QJPP01004366.1, read on the forward strand.
GGTTGTTTGGGGTAAGGCCAATAGGGCTACTTTAGATTCTGATGGTGTCTTGAGGTTTGATAGTCATGTTTGTGTTTCGAGAGTTGGGCATTTAATTCAATGAATTCTCTGTGAGGCAAATTATTCATGATATTCCACCCATCCTGGTGTAGCTAAGATGTATAGAGATTTGAGACAACTTTATTGGTGGATTGGTATGAAGTGGAACGTGGTAGAGTTTGTATCTCAGTGCTTGGACTGTCATCAAGTTCAGTTTGAGTACATGAGACCTGGTGGATTAATGCAGAGACTCTCCATTCTTAAGTGGAAGAGGAAAGGGATCATTATGGACTTCATAGCACGGTTTCCACATACTTCTCAAGGGTTTTACTCTATTTGGATTGTTGTTGATAGGCTAACTAAGTCTGCACACTTCTTGCCAGTTAATTCTTCCTATAGTGCAAAAAGGTTGGCCCAAATTTATCTCCGTGAGGTGGTTTATTTGAATGGGGTTCCAACTTCTATTTTTTCAGACCATGGCACTCAGTTTAACTTGAAGTTCTGGAGGAATATTCAGCTAGAGATGGGTAAAGATGTTCAGCTTAGCACTGCATTCCACCCTTAGACATATGGCTAATCCAAGAGGACTATATAGGTCCTAGAAGACATGTCACATGCCTGTATTCTTGACATTAGAGGTTCATGGGATCAGTATGTGCCTTTGGTGGAGTTTGCGTATAATAATAGTTATCACTCGAGCATTGGCATGGAAATTTTTGAGGCATTATATAGTCGGCATTGAAAATTGCCTGTGGGTTGGTTTGATGGTTTGGAGTCCAAGCCACAGAGTATAGACTTGCTTCGTGATTTCTTAGACAGAGATCGAGTGATTCAGGATAGACTTTGGGTAGCCCAGAGTAGGCAGAAGAGCTACACAGATCATAGACTTCGTGCCTTAAAGTTCAGTGTTAGTGACCTGTTATTTCTCCATGTGTCAACTATGAAGGGCGTGATGAGATTCGGTAGGCAGGTTAAGCTTAGCCACAGGTATATTAGGCCATTTGAGATTCTTCAGAGTGTTGGTAGTGTTGCTTATCTGTTAGCTTTGCCTCCAATATTTTTAGCTATGCATCCGGTCTTCCATGTATCGATGTTGAAGAGGTATGTTTTGAATGAGTCACATGTGTTGTAGTGGGATACAATGTAGTTGGATGCGAGTTTGACCTTTGTTGGGAAGCCTATAGCCATTCTAGCCAAAGATGTCAGGAGATTTAGGTCTAGAGAGATTCCTGTGGTTAAGGTGTAGTTGGGGAATTCTCCGGTTGAGGAGGCTACCTGGGAGGCCGAGAGAGATATGCAGGCTCAGTATCTGTAGTTATTTGAGCCTTCAGGTACTCTATTTTCTTGACTTTCGCGGACGAAAGTCCTTTTTAGTAGTGGATGATGTAATGACCCTTGTGGTCATTCTTGCATTTTTGCTTTCTTTTTATTGTTAGAGCTTGCCCGTAGTGGCTCCAAGTCATTTATGCCTTGATGGGACTGGTGGTTGGTGCCTGAGACATTCGTTAGGTCGTTATGACCATTTTAATGTCTTAGAGTTATAACATAGGAAATCATTGACTTCGGTCAACTTTTTTGGTAAACATGCTCGGAATTGAATTTTGACAATTCCCGTTAGCTCCAGAGCATGGATTTTGGTCTAGTTCGACTCTTGGCCGGGGTCTGGGAGCTTTCAGTTTGAATTTATCTTGCTTTCTGTGTTTTTTATCCTATTAAACTTAGAAGTTTGACTTTGATCAATATTCAGAGAAGACAACCTTGGATGGAAATTCCATGAGTGTTTTTAGCTCCGGAATGCCAACTTTGGGCTAGGGGCACCATTGGTTCAGATCCCGAGGCTTTTTGACTCATTTTTGTCCTTTGGGTTCCATTCTGGTTAAAGTTGACCATTTGCGTGTGGGGCCCATTTTTAGTTAAATCGACCTCAGTTGGAAATTTCATCGATTATGTTGAGTTCAAAATGCCATTTTTAGTTGAATAGCTTGTTTATTTGTGTTTGCGGGACCCAAAATGCATTCCCGAGGGTCTATTCGAGAACTTTCTTGTGTTGGCTTGTTGCTAGTTGCTTGTGGCTGCTGCATTACCAGCCAAGCCATCGCCCTCGCATGGGCGGGCTGCATGCGCACAACAACTAAACCCTCCCTTCATTGGTCATCGCCTAGGCAGCCAGCAGCCAGCGTTCCTATGCCCGTGCGAGTGGTGGCCATTCCGCGTGCGTGCTAGCATGCCGCTACCCTGGCCTTGGCAAGCGCGTGCGCAGGTCCGTGTGCATAGCGCCTGGCCGCGTGCACCTAGGCCAGTGCTGGCAGCCTATATATGGGCCTTCTTCTCCAATTTCATTTCAAGCACACCCAAAACTAATTTTTTCCATTAATCTTGAGCTTCAAAGCTCCATTCTTTGTGTTGATTCACTCTAAATTGTTGGATTGATTATCTTCCGATCCGTGATCATTTCCTCAACTTCAATTTCTAAGTTTCCTTCTTCAATTATGTAATTTTCCTTTAAAATCCCTCTTTAATTCTTGAGAGTTTTAGGGCTGTTTTGAGCCCTTCCGTATCTCAATTTCTACTCAATTTTTTAGCATGTGTCCCTAACAATGTTGGGAACATTGTAGTAATTTTTGTTTCTGGTTTCGTGATACAAGGCCCACGGGCTTGCTTTTGACTTGTATTTTGACCCGGTTAGATTACTAGCAAGATGAGTGTCATTAGCTTTATTTTAATGTGTAGATTACGTTCTTGATAGTGTGATTGTTGTTCAAAGCTTCTCGGAGTAGTTCGGGCTTGGGCTTTGACTTCCCAGCAACTTATCATCGAATGCCAAGTAGGTTACAACTTCCCTACCTTATACTTTGCGTATATAGGCTATAATTGTATTATTTAGCATCTTTAGGTTGGGTTTACTAGGTTAGCACCCTAGATCTTGTCTGGTTTCTTCCCTCCCATCTTATTTTCTACATTAATTTTAGTATTCGAATATGTTTTGTAGTATCACCCCTTGTGGCTCTGTGTGGCTTTGAATTCACGTTTGGACATTAGTTGGTGGGATTTGGGAAATGTCCGTGAGTCCCAGACATCGATTTATGGTTTATGAGCTGGCTATCTGTGTTGTAGACCGGATCAAACCTGTGTAAGGCTGGTAGGTTGATTGTGAGACATTGGGCTATTGATTGTTGCGATCATACCATCATTATCATGAAAAAGATTTTCTGCATTGATTTTGTTACTACTATGGTTACGGGCCAATTTATCACCAATTTTCTAACTTTGCATAGCCCTGAGGGCCCGTCTTCTGTATAAATGACTAAAAATGGATTCAAACTGGTTTTATGGATCTTCTTGGAGTAAAATATATTTAAGATGATTTTCTATTGATTTGAAACTGATACTAGACTCGACTGGGTGGAAGTGCTAGGCATGAATTTTCCACTGATTTTAGACTCGGATAGATTCTAGGCACGGTTATTGAGATACTGAGAGTTGTATATGGTCTCAGAGACCTTCATGGACCATGTCGATCCAGACTAAGGGCTACGGGCCGAGAGTGCCAGAGGAGGGGTATACATAAGAGTAGAGGTATATAGGGGAAGCCTTTTAGGGGTCCTACTTGCTGGGCCTAGGAGAGCCGGAGGAGGTGCATATGGTATCACCTGATCATATCATATCACATCATTCATTGTTTACACAGTTCCAACTTTTTTTGCTGTTTGTTGAGTGTATGATTTGGTAGTATGAGATGTCGGAGGGTTTGTTTTCACTTGTATATGTTCCTCGGGTGTATAGGCGCCTATTGGGACTCTAGGTAGATTACTTTTCCTCGATCCTATTGTAGTAATTGTCCATATTATAGCCACTTGTGAGTTATTTTCCGATCATCCTTACCTTATGAGATTTATTGCTAGCATGACTATGTTTAGATGGTTTTCCTTCTTTCCCTTTATTTGAGGTTACCGATGTACCACTATTTCTTTAAACTATCTGTATATATTGTTGTTTCAAGGATCCAGGTGTGTTCTCTACTCCTTCACCTGTGTTCTGTGATATATATATATATATATATATATATATTATATATAATATATATATATATATATATATATATATCTCTTCTAGGCTAGCATAGTATACTTGTTTTCCTTGTCTTCTACCTGTCGCTAGTTTTCATGTGTTTTCCTCTGTTTGTTTCTGTTACTACTTTTTCCTTATCTTCTATTTACTGCTTTTATATCTTATATGCACTCAGTCAACCTATGATGTCTAATGGGTACCCATTTCTTAGCAATTAGTGCTCATACTACACTTCCACATCTTCTTTGCGTAAATCCTAGTGTGAGCTATCGCTACTAATCGCGTGGATACTCGTACAAGTTTTGGATATCCGAGACTAGGGTGAGCTCTTGAAGACTGGGGCTTGACCATATCTCCTCTTTTTTGCACTGTTTACTCTTTGGCTTATTCATAGACAGATGTATATTCTATTTTTGTGCTCCCTCTTGTACTCTGTATATTTTAGTAGTGGCTTCTATATTATGATATCAAGTCGTGGAATGGTTTAGGTTCCTTATATATATGTATTCAAGTTGTTCCCATTCTTTACTTCTTTATATTGCTTCCGCTTATATTGCTTTTTGCATGCTTGACTTAGAGAGTAGCCCATTACTAATCATTCCGGGCTATGGAGATTGGTTTGCCTACAGGGGGGTTGTAGGTGCCTTCATGACCTGAGAAATTGGGTTGTGACATGTCTACTCTGTTCTTGTAGCTATTAAGATTGGGTACTAAAATGATTTCTCTTGTTAACAAAAGTTCATAAAGTTCTTCCGAGAACATTTTTTGGGTACGCCTTTACAACTCGTTTAAAGTTGAAGAGTCGATATCTCTTTCTTATATCACATGCTTAACAAGAATTCTCTAAAATAAGGGCACAACCTATGTCACCTTTCTATAACATCTTCTAATACTCATATATGTCATCTTCTTACCATTTAGGGAACTGTACTAAAACCATTTCTCTCTAGCAGCGAGTTCTAGTCTACATACTGATAAGTTGGTAATGTACCAACTTATTGAGCCTTTATTCATGAATTATTGGCATGTTTTTATGAGAATTAGAGGTACTTATTGCCTTTATTAACGTAAATGCAGGTACTCTTGGTGAAGTGAAGAAAGCAAAGGAATTGAACCCAAAGAGCTTAAAAAGAAGTTAAAGTATGAAAGTGATAGAAAAGGGGAAAACACTGTCAAGAGATGCGACTGACATATGAGCCGCAAAGAAACCCCTGCGTCTCACAGGTGCCATCACACAAGGAAGATCAGCAACTACCTGAGTAGCTACCGACATGCGAGCAGTATATTTCGATATGCGATCTAACCCTTTCTCGCACCTCACATCGCACAAGCGGCTGGACTTCACTATATGAAAAAGAAGGTACCTGCAATCCGCAAACATCAAGGTGCGATCGCAGGTGCCATCGCACATGGCATGAGGGGCATTTTTTCTAATTATGAGTGACATATTTGGGAAGGTTCTAAAACCCTCTTTGGGGTGCATACATGAGACACAATTAAGTTTTTACTTTCCCAAGGAAGAGCATTGAGGGTACACTTTATGTTTTCTTCTTCCTCATTGAAAAGCAACATTTGTAAAGATTTTGAGCTTGGAATTGAACTTAGCTTTCAATATGAATGGAATATTGGGAAACCCATTTGGTATTTTCTCTTTTTCCTTTAATATGAGTAGCTAAATTCTATTCTAGGGGTATGTGAAGGATGGGTGTATTGATTAAATGTGCTTATTATTGATTATTTAGTATGAGTCTATTGAACTCTTCATGGTTTAATTATAAAATTAATGGTTGCAAACATTGATTGAGTTTACTAATTTTTTATTTGCTTGAAAGAGAAGTTCATAAATTGGGTAAGAATTCAATAGTGAGGATTTGGGATTTCCACCATAGATTAAGGCTAGACATAGCTTGATTGAAGGAAATTCCCATATAAGAATTGAAGCTAAAAATAGTTTGATTCACCCAAGTATTAACTGATAGGTTAATGTAAAGCTATGGTGCTTGAGCAAAGACCATGGTACATATGTTTGGAGGGTCGAACGACAACCAAATATAGCTCGAACCAAGCTACCCATACCTTTAATTGAATGTTTGGACGATTAATCAATTCCCTATACCATTGTAGACCCCATCAGAAGCATACCCATAGTTTTCTCTCTCGTGATTATGAAATTGTGTTTAAGTTGTTCTCATGTTGAAATTGTGATTCGTTAATTCCCAAACCTTTTCCCCCAATTTTTGCTTTTTTTTGCTTGAACACTTACTTGCTCTAGTGATTGTTATTCGATAATTTATTGGCAAGTCATCATCCCATTCTCCGTGGATATGACCCCGACATCTATTGGGTTATTTATTGTCTTGCATGATAATTTTTACCTCCTCCTTCAAGAGAGCATTTTTGAACGTCATAAAAAATGGCACTGTTACCGGGGAATGGTGTTTGATTTGCCATTTTATTATCGTTTAATTTACTTTTGTTTAGTGTTTGTTCTCTTTTACTTTTTTGTAGTTTGTGTTGTTTCGAACAGGTTTCCCATAAATCATGTGGGTGACCAAGAAAGTGTTGACGGATTTATGGACGTGGAAGATGGACCCATGGTCCATGTTGTTATGGGTGCAATCTGCCTATCCCCAACCATTGGAAATGCCGTGATCCACATGACAAGCCCGATGCTTTATTTGATACAAATGAAAGGACTCTTTGGAGGGCTGTCTCACAAAGATGCCAACCTACATATCCAAAACTTTGTCAAAATATGTCAGCCTTTCAACATCCATAATATATCCCAAGAGTCGTTTTGACTCTGATTGTTCCCTTTCTACCTTAGAAGGGAAGTAACATCATGGCTTGAAGAGCTCCCAGAGGACTCTATTACAACATGGAACAGACTAGTGGAAGCCTTCTTGGTGAGATTCTTCCTACCTTCTCAAATGATGCAGCTGAGGGATGATATCACCATTTTCCGACAACTATTAGATGAGCCATTGCAAGAAGCATGATTGGGATTCAATAAATAGCTATTGTTATGTCCAAACCATGGTTTGCTAAACAATGTTCTCCTTCAAAGATTTTATTGAGCTGTAGACTCTATGAACAAATCAGTAAATAATAACATCGGAGGTGGAACACTTATGGACCAAAACTATGGTCTCATTGCGTCTCTCTTAAATCGAATGACAAAAAACCAATAGGGCATGATATACTAGAGAAGCTGATGTTTCACCGGTGTTATTTATTCCATTATGACTAGTGAGATAAAGAGAAAGGAGGAGGAAAGATATAAGACCATAGACAAAATAATTACTCAAATTGACATGTTGGCCAAACATATGATGGGAGCTGAGACCAAAAGTGTCAATGCTATGGGTACTTATGGTTTGACAGATCATGAAGGAGTTGGTACTCATACATCGGCAGATGGGGAGCTTTGTTTTCTAGCAGCGGGTTTTAGATCCAAATATCAAGGTACCAACCAAGGTCTTTGGCATTCGAGAGATGAGAATCAAGGTTAGAACTGAGACAAGGGCACCAATGGAGGGATAGAGAGCAGGGTAGAAACTGTGAAGGTCAATGGCATCAACATGAGAGAGATGGTTATTGTTATAATCACCGAAGTGCTAATCTTTATGTGCCTCCAATAAAAGTCAATGTTTCTCCATATCATCCAAGTGTGAGTAACCCCGTACATTCCAAGTTTGAAGATATTTTATCTCAAGTGTTAAAAAAATTGAATCCATGGATAGTGGGGTGAAAGACTTCAAAAGTGAGGTATCCATTCTTCATCAAATGGTAAGTTCACAATCGACATCAATCAATAAATTGGAGGCTCAAATGAACCATCTCTCTTTTCAAATGAACTTGTATCTGAAAGGCACTCTTCTAAGTGACACTCTTGTGAATCCAAAATATGATGGCCATGTGATGGAAATTATGATCGAAGTGGCAGAATGCTTAGTTGTGTAAGGAAACCAATGATAGAAGTCATTAGGGAGCAAGATGACAAGATAGAAGAGGAAGTCATGATTGATAAAAAGAGTGATGAGGGCCCTGATATTGGGGTGATGCTTAGTGCGCCTGATGTGGTTAAAACTAATGGTAGCTCACACAAGGAAAAGGACGAGACTAAATCTCTTCCTCAAATTGCCATTATGATCAAGGAGGAAACCCCGAGTGTGCCAAAGCCATTGCCTAAAGTCCCTCCTCTATATTCCCAGAGGTTGATCAAGAAAAAGGAAGATAATAAATTCAAGAAGTTTGTAGACATGTTTAGCAAACTATCTATCAACATTCCTTTGGTTGACGCTCTTATGCAAATTCCAGGTTATGCTAAGTTTATTAGGAGTTTCTAAATAAAATATGGGTGATTGATGTGGGGACAGTTAAAGTGTCCCATAGTTATAGTGCTATCATGATGAGCAATATAGCTCCTAAATGGGAGGATCCGGGAGCTTTCACTATCCCATGTACCATTGGAGTATTTCTATTCAAGAAAACCTTATGTGACCTTGGGGAAAGTGTTAACTTGATTCCCCTCGTGATTTTCTGAAAGCTAGGTCTAGGTCCTCCTAATCCCATATAATTAGGCTACTAATGGCTAATCGTTCAATAAAGCATCTAGTGGGAATACTATTTGATGTGTTGGTTAAAGTAGACAAGTTTATCTTGCTTGCTCATTTTGTGGTCTTAGATTGCGATGTTGATCTTGAGGTTCCCATCATTTTGGGGCATCCCCTATTGGCCACCAAAAGGGACCTTGTTGATGTAGAGCTAGGGGAGCTCAAATTCTAAGTTGGGAGCGAAGAAGTCATGTTAAATGTGTGTCAATCCACCAAACCACCGAATGGGTATAAAGTTGTGTCCATGATTTCTACCGAGGGTGATGTGGTTGAAGTCCATGGAGAAGTTTAGATTAAGGATACACCACCTAATGATCAACTTGTGGTCTTGAATATTTGAGAAAAGAAGAATGCCAAGGGGTTGCTCTTGCCTAAGCCATATTACGTGGTAGACATGCACATGAATCCAAATGACATCCTTCAAGTGCCCATATCTATGACGTTGTCAACTTGGCAACAAGAAGAGGTGATGAGGATTTTTAAGAAGTACTTCTGATGCTTTAGTTAGGACTGTGTCTATCATCTTGACATGAACCTGGGCTATGAGTGATCCATGAGATACGATCATCGTGTCGTGATATACAATCAAGCGCTTCTTGGGAGGCAACCCAAGTGTTTTTAGTTAATTTCTTTTACCTTTTGTTGTTTTTGGTGTGTTTTACGAATGCATGAAGATTGTAAAATGGTTAAGTGGAAGAAAAATCTCAGAAGTCATGTGTGGATGAGCCATGCATTTTGCATGCCTCATTCTGTGGCCACATTTGTTGTAGCACCTGACAACTAGTGAGCTGAGAAGAAAAGTAGAAAGCTGAAGGCATGTTCAATCAGGGGTTCGAATCGCACCATCCAATGTTCGCGTCACCCCTGCATCGCATGCTAAAATAGAGAACTGGCAAAAATTAGGCTAAAACATATCACGTGCAACCTGACATGCGAGAAGAATATAGTCATGTGCGAATGGCATGTCGTGACACACGCGCAAGTAAGTTTAAAAAAATTATTGACCTATCCGTTGATCGACTCGACCCAAACTTTGACCCGCGTCTTCTCCACTTCCTTCTCCCTTTTAAACCATCACCTTCTTCCTTTTTTATCCCATAACTCTCACAAAAACCTCTATTACTCTCCACTAATACTTTCCAAATCATCTAACCTCTCTCTTAAATATCCTTCTCCCTCACTACTCACTAACCACAGCCTCTAAACCGCTACCACACCACTATTTTTTCTGGCAAAAAAGTTGGGTCTCCATTGTTAGGCATTTAAAAGCTTCAAGATTTTGCTTTTTACTCCCTCATCTTCGCCTGTGGTAAGCTTCCCAACATTAAACCCTTGTTTTTAAGTAGATTGGGAATGTTATTTGTGAAGTATGCTAGTTTAAATCCTCCATATTGATTTTTGGTGAAATTTTATTTTTGGGACCCCAATTTTGGGGATTATTGTCGATTTTACTTGAGAAAAACTTAGTAGATCTAGATTCTAGATTGATGCATGAAACTTGTGTTAATTTTTATCCCATAATTTCATGTTTTTGGGTGAATTCTGAGTAACCCACTCGAGTTGATGTATGATTTGGCCCAATGATAGATTGGGTGACATCATTCGTAAGGGAAAATCATCATCTTTGCAAGGTTTTGGTTGAATAGTGTTTGTGGGCTGAAATTGTTTATACCACTGTGCCATTGTGTTCTTTTAATTGATTATAATTGTCCGTTGAGCGCTTTGGTTGAGGGGTGTGAACTCTTGATGCGTTGAATGTGTTTGAGTGATTTTCATGAATGCTTGATATTCCCGATGATAATGTCCTTCTTAAGGGAAGTCGTTGAGTAAATCCTTCGTAATGTTGGGAAGTTTATGGAAAAGTGTGAGTACCCGGATAACTTTGTTACTGGTCAATTCATGCTTAAGACCTGTTAAAGTTTATGTTTGTAGCCTTGGTTGCACTTGCATTCAACAGGCATTGCTTTGCGAATTGCATATGCTACGCACTAAGAAATGAAGCATTAAAAATTTCTTACCGTTTCCATATGCATTTTGCATGCGACACACATATATTCACCTACAAAATGCACAAAGCATCACATGTCTGTTTTAAATATGGTAGTGTACTGCCTGTAAGGAAAAAGGCATATGCAATGCGCACAATGGCTGAGTCATTTTGCACATGCCTTTGCACCATTCATCTACTTTTTGCCCAGCGCAAAGCAACATGAAAAGCGCACATCTTCACATGCGCTCAGCATGTGACTCACACATGCTAGCAGTTACCCGGTGTCTTTTTATCCTCCTATGCATTTAACTTCATTTTAGTTCATTAACTTCTTATAGGATTTTTTTCTTTCATTATTCCAAAAATACAAAAAGATTTTTCTATTTCTTTTGAGTATTCATGCATGGTTCCTGGTGCTAACATCTATTTGCAGGAACATGACTTCTTGTAGGCGTCGCCCAAAAATATATACCACCAATCAAGGTTCAACTTTCGAAAATTCGGCTATCCTTGTGCAAAATATGGAACCATCTGAGTCGCAAATTTGGTTTGGCCTTAAGGGGATGGAGGCCTAATATCTTAATTTTTGTGATAAGCGCTCATTCTTGGAAGAAGTAGGGTTTAATGTAGACTCTTTCAAAGATGAGTTCACAAATATAGCGAAGCAGATCAATAAAAGAGACTGGGAGCAATTTGCTAAAGCTCCCATCCCTTATTTCCTTGAATTGGTGTGGGAGTTTTATGCTTCTTACTGGGACAGACAATACATCCTAAAGCACAAGGGTCCAGCGAGAAAGTTACCATGCCTACAATCAATTTTAGTGATGGGCAAAGAGGTTGACATTACCCTTAAAGTTATTAATTCAAAAGGATGGCATGATGAACCAATAACAGCATCAGGGTATACTTGATGCATAGCTAAAAAGTCTTACCAATATGCTTGGGTTTCTAGTGTCATTGCCGAAGGGGATCCTTTTGGGTAGCTTCAATGGGACACATCTCTTGTCAGGATCATAAGTTTAAAGCGCAGATGTGGTTGGATTTTGTGTGCACGAGACTTATTCCAGCTCACCACACCACCCATGTGACTATAGAGGTGGGTATTCTCATTGCATACATCATGTCTAGCATTCCAATCAACGAAGGGGAAATTATTGCAGAATAATTCAAGAAAAGAGCTAGACATGATTCCACTTCCATGGCCTTTCCTGTTCTAATCTGTAATTTGTGTTTATGGGAACAATGTCCTATATTTTAACCATTCGACAAAATTTGCTGAGCAACTCACATCGTTTATTTGGACACAAAGCGCGACAAAGATGCTCCACACATCAAAAAGAGATGCCCTTCTCAAAATCCAAATGCATCGGCGAGTACGGAGCATGCTGAAAATATTGCACATGATCATTTGGAAGATCCACCTCCTGCCCCAAGGGTGCCAAGTGGCACCCACACTATTCTCTAAGCCACTTCATCTTCAGGTGGCTTACTCAAGCTTGCTCACCACAACGAGGAGCATTTGCACAAGAATAGCTAAGGACATTTCAGGCATGATTGAATCCACAATCAAGTCAGCCTTAAAACTGGTATGGGCTAATTTTCATAAACTGTGAACCCGGGTTGACATAGTGGAACAGGATGTTGTGGCACTCCAATAAGAAGTACCTCAATCCATATCAAAAATCCTACACTTGCACCTCAACTTACCAGCTCCTGATTTTGCATCACCTCAAAAGGCTAGGAGTCCGCTAGATGATTGGTCGGTGGATGAAACACCACAGACTGCTTGGGCCACATCTGAAATCCAACAAGTATGTCTGCCAGATAAAGATGCTATGATGTCACCGGAATTACCAATGCAAGTTCACCCCTTATGATGTAATATCAAAATGCGTAAATTGAAACCCTAACTCTAAGAACAAGAATTAAAGATATAAGGATAGAAAGCAAGACACAAGATGGGAATTAATTGGCAACAATATCTATAGAAAACTAAAACCTCCAATTAATAGAACCAAATCAAGCACCTAACCTATAAGATGAACCCTCAAGAGGATTGATTTCCTCTTGCAAGCAATCTATCAAATAACATAAAGCAATAATTGCCTTCATCCCTAACTCTCTCAAGAGTTTCACTCAATTTATGAGAATTAACCATATAAAAATAATCTCCTCTAAAAGAGCTATTCTCCACTATTTATAGTCTAAGCTAATTATTATAAAAATACCCTTAATGAAATAAGGGTCTTCTTAATAAAGAGGCTTTTGTTTCAAGGATATCCACTTTGTATTCATAACCTCTTTCTCCCTACTTCGAGTAGTCTTCCATGTGGATCCTTGTATTTCCACATTAGCATGTTCTCGAGCTTCAACTTTTTATTCCAAGTACCCTCTAAGCCTCCATCATAGAGACTCAATAAAAAGTCCACAAACTTCTTAGCTCATCTTCGAGTGCAAGATTTTGATGAAGCTCGACTTGCATCATTCTCCCTTTCTTGAAAAGGATTCGTCCTCAAACCCAAACTTTGAAAAATTATAGGGAAGACAAATGACAACAAGTACCTCATAGCATGAGGGTTAGTATAAGGGTTAACAAGTTTATGAACATGCCAAGGATGTACAAACTTGTGATATAACTAAGCATCAATTATTCTTGTGATGAACAAATTAGCGTATGAAGCACAAAGAACTTGGGTATTCCAAGATGGCACCACGACAAACTCGCATCTATTTAAAGGATCGTCTGAGTCAAAAGGAAAGATTATCCATCCATCTTGGTCAAGACTAAGAGAACACCCATGTACCCATGAAAACTCATACCAAAAAAAGTACAAATTTGATCCAAAACCCCAATTGAAAGAGAGCAAAAAGTTGTTTTTGATCCAAAAAGTGGAAAATACTAGGTAAAGACAACCAAACAACCAGAAAACTAAAGATCCTCAGACTAGACCCAGCTGGGCAGCTCCACCTCCATCGTATCATGAGTTGATGATGCTTCAGGATAAATGAGAAGTTGTCGACCCTCTTGGTCCACTTTAAGTTAAATGGGACCCATCAATTCCTTTAGTGGATGGATTTTAGATAGACCCAGAGAATGCATACATCGCTCCACCATTACCACCTTGGCCCGCAAGAACCTCCACCTCCATTGTATTATGAGTTGATGATACTTCAGGATAAATGGGAAGTTGTCGACCCTCTTGGTCCACTTTAAGTTAAATGGGACCCATTAATTCCTTTAGTGGATGGATTTTAGATAGACCCATAGCATGCATACATCGCTCCACCATAACCACCTTGGCCGCCAAGAACCCACCATCAAGTTTATTCGCAAAGATGTCATCGTCAACGTTAGATCCACCAGGGAGTTCTTGTACTTCATCTCTTTGTATAAGATTTTGTACATTGGGAACAGTGCTTTGTTTTAGTTTGTGGGTGTAATTAATATTTAAGCCACTGTGAAGCATGTCTAAATATACATTATTGGCTGTTGTGTTCTTAATTATGCCCTTACTGGATGATGCTTTGAATATGAATGTTAAGTTAGAGCTTTACAAACATTCTTAGCGCCTATGCCAAGGCTTGTTTTCCATTGATCTAAGAGCGCTTTACTCACTTTTGCCTTGTAAATAGTAGGATAGTCGAATAAATTCCAAGGGTTTTTTTCATACCATGGTTCTTTTTCAATGAGCATTTTTTTTTGTCAAACTGTGTTGGTGTTTTCCTATGATAGATTGAGAGGCAACTTTCTTAAGGGAAAATGTCAAGTCTTAGTGTTAAATTGAGTCCGTGTTTTGGTTGTCTCAAAATGGGCTCACGTAAAAAAATTCTTGGTAAGAAGTTTTGCAAATTGAAAGAAAGAAGGAAAATGATTTTTGTTAAAAGCATTCTCTTGTCATGACTTGCACATTCCCCATTTGGCTTGATCGACTCATAAACGAGTGTGTAAAATAACTCGGAATAGCTTGTTAAAAGTCATTCGTCCCATTGATTTTGAGAGTAATTATGAAATTCTTGTGTTGTGATGCCTTGTGTGGTAAGGTTATATTCCATTCTTATGTATATGTGTTGTCTAAAACTATCCCCAAATCTGAATCAAGGAAAAATACTAGATGCCACTGAGCTTGGAAGATGACCTTAGGCCCTTTTTGAATAGCCACTTTACCCAAATTGACTTTCCTTGACATTGACCCTAGTAAGCCCCTTTGAGATTGTGACCGTTATTTGGCACCTTATTAGATGTCTTAACCCTTTTTGGACCCTTTATTCTTATACCCATTCTCCTTAATGGCTAAAAAGTAAAATATAGGCTAAAATACTAAGTTTGGGGGGGAATTGAAATGATAACATAGGCAAAGGCCTAAGTTTAGAGTTTTATTGATAAGTTGGTAATCTACCAACTTATTGAATCCTTATTCATGAATTATTGCTATGTTTTGATGAGATTTAGAGGTTTTTATGGCCTTTATTAATGTCTATGTAGGTACTTGTGATCAAAGATGGAAAATAAGAAAATACACCCGAGAAGAGCCAAAAAAGAGTGAAGTGTGAAGTGAACAAACAAGATGAAGATTTTGCTGAGAGATGCGGCCCTTGTGCGACACACACATGGCTTGGTGTGGACCGCACCTCCCATCTCATGGATATAAAAATCAACTGAAGAATCTCTTAAGGGGTGCATTTGTTGTGCTATGCACATAATGCTCTGTGAGACCCGCACCCCCTTCGCATGAAGCTACCTATTTGTTGCTGAGTCACTGGATCACTGAAGCTTGGTGTGCAATGCGCACATCACAACATGCGAACCACACGTTGCACCGCATACCGCCCGAAGGGCATTTTTGTCCAATATTTTATGATGTCTTGGAAATGCTTATATACCCAATTTAGGCAAAATTGTAAATAGTTCAGCTACCACTGAGTTTTAGAATTATTCATAGCTTTGTGAACAAGTTTTCCTTTTTAAGAACAAGAAGAGGGTTTCTTCAAAATTCCTTCTTCCCAATTCTTAGAACCACCATTTTGTACAAATTGATCTTGGATATTGAGATATTTATCTTGAATGAAAGGAATTTGGACTACCCATTTGGTATAGCTCTTTCCTTAAGCATGAGTAGCTAAACCTCTTATCTAGGGATGTGTTGATAATGGGTACTTGATGAATGGGTGTGGGTGTTGCTAATTCTTGCTTATAAATGCTTATTTTATATGGGTCTAGTGATTTCACCATATTTTAACTCCAAAATTTTTGGTTGCAAACATTGATATTCCTTACTTGGTTATGTTATTGCTTGAAAGAGAATTTCATAACTTCGGATGTGAAATTACTAGTGGAAACTTGGGCTTTCATTTAGATTGAGGCTAGAAATAGCTCATATCAATGGAATCACCCACTTAAGGGTCTAAAGATAGAAATAGTATGATCTCCCCAAGCATATCTTGGATGTTTTTATTGCCTAATAAATAGTGCTTGAGCTAAGGCTATTGGACATATGGTTGTTGATCGATAGATAAATAACCATTCTTAAAACCAAGGCTACTTATGTTGATTAGCATATATTTGCATGAATAATCATTCACCCTATCCCATGTTCAAGTCTTATTTGATGCACATCCCTAGTTGTCCTCTCTATTGTCTACACCCACTTTACTTTACTGTTTTGTTTGTTGAATTGCAAAATTGTGACAGATTCCCAATTTTCCCGTTATATTATTACACACTCTGATTGTGAACTCTGTTTTACAATCGCCTAGGCTAACTCTAAATTCTTTGTGGGATAGACCCCGATATCCATTGGGATTTATAAATGTGTTTTTCTCTGATGATCGTTGATACCTCCTAGTATGAAAGTACGTTTGAGCCTTATCAAAAATGACACTGTTGCTGGGGACTTAAGTTGTTTAGCCTTTTTGATTGTATATTTGAAATCACCTTGAAAGTGCTTTTTTTCTTTCTTACTTTGTTTGTTGTTGTGTTGTGATTGCACAGGCTAGCTTATGAGTGAGATACGTGACAATGATAGTGCCAATGGAGACTTCATGGATGCAGAAGCTACTGAGCCTATCATACAAATGGGAGTAGGTGTAATCCTCCTACCCCCCATGGTCGAAAATGCAGTTTTTCATGTAATAAACATCATGCTCCATTAGAACCAAATGAAGGGTATGTTTGGAAAGAGGCCCATGAAGTGCCAACCGACACATCCATAATTTTGTGAAGATATGCTAGCCGTTCATATTTCAAAATATCTCCCAAGAATCCATTCAATTACGCCTATTCCCCTTCTCTGTAAAGGGGGAAGCCATGGTGTGGTTGGAGGAGTTGCCAGATGGGTCCATTAACTCTTTGAATGAATTGGTGGATTCCTTTACAATGAGATTCTTCCCTTCATCGCATATGATGCAGTTATGGGATGAGATTACCAACTTCCGCCAACTCCTCGAAGAGCCTCTACATGAGTCATGGTTGAGATATAAAAATGAGCTTATGTTATGTCCTAACCATGGTTTGCCGGACCATGTCTTCTTAAAAAAGAATCTTTAGATCCTTGAATTCAATGAATAAATCTGTAGCCAACAATCTTGGTAGCGGTACCTTCATGGATCTCTAATTTCCTATTGCCTCAGCCCTTCTTGAGAGAATGACCAAGACCAACCAAGCTTGGCACACAAGGGAGGCAGATCTTCCAACCTCGAGAGTGAACACATCCATCCTAACTATTGAGATAAGGAGGAAGGATGAAGAGAAGGATGAGACCATGGCTAAAATGATGACCCAAATAGACTTGTTTGCCATGCACATAATGGGGGTATATGATTCTATGACCGTGAATATTGTGAGTACACCAAAAATTAAGGACAATAACGATGAGCTGATGACCATCGTGGATGGTAAGGTTTGCTATGTAACGGTGGGTTCTCACCTCAGATATTATCGCCTAAGGGATGAGAATCAAGGTTGGATCAAGGACAAGGAAAGTGATGGAAATTTGAGAGATCGTGATATAGAGGGTGATAGATTCAATCACCGAAGCTCAAACCCATATATGCCTCTAAACAAGTCGGACTCCTTATACCAACCCACAACAAGCAATCTCGGTCATTCAAAGATAGAGTACATGTTGTCCTTGGTTTTGAAGAAAGTGGATTTGACAAACACCGGGGTTAGTGAGCTTAAAAGGAAAGTATCAACACGTCATCAAACTGTGAGCTCTCATTCGACTTCAATTAAACATCTTGAAGTCCAAATGGATCACCTCTCTACCCAAATGATTCTGAGATTGAAAGGAACACTACCTAGTGACACCACCGTAAATCCTAAGAACGATGCTCATGTCATGGCGGTTGTCACTAGGAGTGGCAGAACTAGTGGAAGGTCAGAGAGCATGTTATGGAGCTGGTTGTTGTAGCAAAGAAACCTTTGGTTAAATCCATCATTGAGCCACGTGATAAAGGAAAAGCGATCATGTATGATAGTGATGTTGTAAAACCAGAGGTTGGGGTGAAGCTTAGTGTACCCAACACCCCGGTGAGTGTTGATGTTAATGATAAAAGGAAGGAGGCTGAATCTCTGTACCAAGAGACCATTGATGTTGAGGAGGACCCCCCCTCCTGTTCAAAGTATTCCCAGTGTACACCACACATTCCAAGGGACCTCCTACGTACCCTCAAAGGCTTAACAACAAGAAGGAAGATCAAAAATTCAGCAAGTTTGTTGACATGTTTAGGAAGCTATCTATAAATATTCCTTTAGTTTAAGCCTTGATGCAAATTTTGGGGTACTCAAAATTCATGAAAGAGTTGTTTAAAAAGAAGAAGGTGGTCAATTTGGGAACCATTGAGATTTAACACAGTTGTAGTGCTATGATGACAAACAATGTCACCATAAAGCGTAATGATTCGGGTGCATTAACCATACCATGCACTATTGGGCTATTTGTTTTCCGAAAGGCGTTATGTGATCTAGGGGTAAGCATCAAATTGATGCCCCTAGAGATTTTGAACAAGTTGGGATTGGGTACACCCAAGCCTACTTCTATATGCTTGCTCATGGCAGATTGTTCCATTAAATGCCCAGTAGGAATTCTCTATGATGTGTTGGTAAAAGTGAACAAGTTCATCCTTCTGAAAAACTTCATGATCCTAGATTGTGAGGTTGATGTTGAGATGCCCATAGTCTTACTGCGACCATTATTAGCCACATGGAGAGCTTTTGTCGATGTTGAACTCGGTGAGCTTAAATTCTGAGTGGCGAATGAAATGGTGACTTTCAATGTGTGCCAACCCATAAGACCTCCAGATGACTTGAGGGTGATATCGGTGATAGAGTTGGAGGGAAAGCTTGATCATGCCCTTGAAGATTGGGAAGTGGGCAAGTGGGCAAGTGGCCCAAATTTAAAGAGTTTCCAAGTTGGCAACATGATGAAGTGATGAAGACATTGAATGAGCATTTCCCTTTATGGGGATGGGGTCACGCTAATCGGATTGGCATGCTATCCAACAACGATTAGGTTGAGGTACTCTCGTCGAGCCACAACGTTAAATCAAGCGCTTCTTGGGAGGCAACCCAAGTGTCTTTACTATTTTTTCCTTTACCTTTTGTTGTTTTTGGTATGTTTTAGGGATGCATTGAGGAGAAAAATGAACAAGTGCAAAACAGGGCAAAAAATAGGATGTGAGAAGGACCACGCGGTTCGCACAACCCATTGTGTGTGTCGCATGTCCTAACACATGCCAAGAACAGAAACCTGGAAAGAAAAAGAAAATTTGGAGGTAATGTGCGCTGGTCTGTACGATTCGCACAAGCCCATGTGTGTGTCACACCTCCAATGCATGATAAAATAAAATCCTAGGCACATCAGGGGATGAAAAAGGTGAGGTGCGAAATGACATGTGGTCGCACAAGTTCTTATGCAAACCACACGTCATAGCGCACCAGAGGTAAATTTAAATTTTAATTGACCTAACCCATTGACTGACCCGACCAATTTTCTTCTTCTTTTCCACTTCAAATCCGCTACCCTCCTCCTCTTTCTCCATATTTTCTTCCAAAACCTCTCAAATTATCTCCCAAAATCTCCCACAAATCCCTCAAACTTACCCAAAATCTCCACCTTTTTTAACCCAAAACCCTCAATCACTGCACCACCCATCTCTATTGGTCGTCTCTCTGGGCAAGTCGTGGTCACCATTGTTGCTCCCAAAAGATTTAATTTTTACTTCTTTCCATTTAATCTTCACTTGTGGTAAGTTCCCCGATGTTAAATACTTATTTTTATGTTGATTGGGAACTCATATTGTGAAGCATGCTTAATAGAATTGCCATGTTGATTTTGGATGAAATTCGAAATTTTTGGGTCCTCAATTTTGAATTGTGTTATGGATTTTGCTTAGGATCAACTTGGTAGAACTTGAATTTTGATAATGAATGTTTATTGGTAGTGATTTTTATCCTTGAAATTTATGTTTGGGGTGAAGTCCGAGTAACCCACTTGTGATTGATGCACGGTTTGTCCCTATGATAGAATAGGTGACGTCTTTCTTAATAAAAAATCATCATTTTCCATGAGGTTTGGTCGAAAATTATTGTTTGGGCTGAAAATTGTTTCTAATTGTATACCTATGATCTTTATTGAATATGTATTGGGTGTATGATCTTGTGCAGGGAGGTGATAATTATTGTTGATAATTATGTGCCTAATTGAGTGATTGAAGGATTGATGTTCCCGATGATAAACGGGGTAACGTCCTTCTTAAGGGAAATCATTAAGTTTTATTTTTCTTAAAGTGTGGGTCAATGGAAGTCTGAGTACTCAGACGATTGTGTGGTCATGATACCCCTTGCCCCCGCTGTTATAACTGTTGGTTTATTGCTTGGTTCCAAGTGCTTCGTGCAAATCATGCTCTACGAATCACATTCGTAATTCACAAGAACACAAGAAACCGAAAAATTCCTATTGTGCCTTTATGCATTTTGCATGTGATGCATAGATCTTGATGTGCAGAATGCACAAGGCACCACACCATGTGAAGAGAGATGGCCAGATCACTATTTTGATGTGAGGTGGTTGGTGCGATGCGCATCCTGGTTGGTGCAGTGCGCACCACCTTCGCACACCTGAGCTGAAACCACTGAAGGTTTCTGTTAGCTAGTGCGATGCCTCGTGTGACATGCAACCTGTATGGTGCGGTCCGCACGAGGTCTGCATGAGCCAACAATCACCTCCTTTGTTTTACTATTTCATTGCATTACTTTCTTTTTAGTTTGATAACTTATTTTTGATCTTTTTCTTTCACATATGATAAGAACACAAAAAGATTTTATTTTTTTATTTTTACGCTCAAAAGCTCTTTGTGCAGAACATGTCTTCTAGTAGGGGCAATACCGAGCGTCAACCAAAGAAACCATCAGCGGCTGAGGAGGCTAAAATCCACTTTGGGGTTGAAGGTCAAAAAGCCATCTACATCTGGGACAAAGATAGAACATTCAACGAAGACCAGAGCTTTAATTTATGGGACGTTTTTGATGAGCTTCCTAACATGCACCGTCATTTTTCTAAATGAGAGTGGTACCTTTTTCAGGATGTCCCCGGGGGATACTATGAGGAGGTCATGCGTGAGTTCTTTGCGGCTTATCAAGCCACTCAGGATTTAAAAGGTTATAGAGGACCGGCAGAAAAATTCCCCAACTTGAATTTAGTTATAGTAAGGGGCAAGAAAGTGTGCATTACTCTCGCTGCCATCAATTCCATCTATTGGGGAAACCCAATCGAACCTACACCTGCTCTCATGGCTAAGTTGTAAGCAGAAATGAAACAATATCGTGAAACCGCGGCTATCCTTGATCCTTTCACTCCTATGTGGGCCACTATGAGAGGTGACATTCTTAGAAGAACTCTATACTTTGAAGCCCGTCTTGGTATGATCTCGTAAGAATCTGATTCCTACCCTTTCAAAATGACCAGAAGATAACTTAAGAGTGTGACATTCTAGTTGCTGCCATTATAACAGGGGAGCATGTGAATTTTAGGGAAATCACAGCAATGGTGATTCAGAGGAAAACACGCAGGGGCGATGATGCACTCTATTTCCCGATGTTGATCAGTAAGTTATGTGCAAAGGCCAACATCCGATACTTCAGCTGCGACAAAGTCATCTATGGAGTTCGGGTGATTAATATGGATAAGAAGACCGATAGAGATGTCCCAAAATTTAAAAAGCATAGAGTAGAGGAAATGATGGATGTTGAGGGTGTTGAGTTAGATGCCGAAGCAACTGCTTCATCTCCTTCTTGAGCTACATAAGGGGAACAGAAACTTACCCCCATATCAGTTGTACCAAGAAGGCCTTTGAACAAAAGTGGCTTACAGGTAATGGTTGAAAAAACATATAACCATGAATGGAGGTTGAATGATTGTCACGACCTGATTTCTCTGTCATGATGGCGCCTACAACCCCCCAGTAGGCGAACCAATCCCCGTAGCCCAGGAGAGTTAGTAATGGGCTACTATCTAACAAACAAGTGAAAGAATAGATAACAGGAGTATATATATATATACATATGCGGAAACTAAACCAAACCCCAAGACCTGGTATCATAGTATAGAGCCAAACTACATACATGGAGTGCAAATAACCAAAACTATATATACAGATGTCTCTGAATGGTAATAGAGTACATGAAGCAAAAGATAAACTAAAGCTAAGCTCCGATCGCCAAGAGCTCACCCTCAGTCTGAAGTAGTCCCCCCAACAGATCTCCAAGCACGAATCACAGCGATCTAACGGCGATGGCCCACGCTAGGATCTGCACCCAAAGATGTAAGGGGTAGGGGTGAGCACCAAATGCGAAGCATAAGGTACACAGTAGGTATCATAGGCCGACTGGGAACATATAAGATAAAAGCGTAGTAATAGGCAGAATAGAAGCAAGCAGTCACAGAAATCAACGAAAGGTACACAGGAACTAGCCCAGAGGGAAACCAACAAAACCACATGTGAGGCTAGTGAGCAGAATATACACACCAAAGGAACAGGTGAAAGTAAGAAATAACGCACCTGGGGTCCTTGCAATAAAAATGTATATAAAATAAGTTTACGAAATGGATGGTATACCGGTAACCTCAAGTGTAAGAAGAAGAGAGGAGGAGTAATGATAGGCATGCTCAGAGACATGAATCAAACTCACCTAATCATATCAATCTCAAATACAGAAACTAACAGTCTAGCAGTAACCAATTTCATACTTAACCGTAACAGGGAACAATGCTGTAAGTAAATAGCAAAAGTCTACCTACAGTCCCCCGGCCGCCCATACAACCGAGGAACACAAACAAGTGAAAACAAACCCTCCGGCATCCCATACTACCGGAGCGTACAATCAACAAACAACAAACAAGGGTGGAACCTCAAAAAATGAATGATATGATGCATGAAGATCTCAAGTGAAATGGTATCTCTGTATGTACCTCCTCCGGCGCCGATCCGGCCCAGCAGGTAGGTTCCATGGAAGGACACTACCCGTATACCTCTACTCCACCGTATACCCCTCCTCCGGCACACGCAGCCCGTAGCCCCTGGCCTGGATGGCAAGGTCCATGGAGGTCCCAGACCCCATACTAAAACTCAGTATCAGAACATGTCGTCCGGAAGCAAGTCCGGTATCAGGATAGAGACCCAGTCTCGCATATGCAATGCCCAGACCCTGTCCAGGACTAAAGTAGTAGGAAAATGTCTCAAAAACCCCTCCAAGGGTGCCCGGGCATAACCGGGTCTAAACAGTAAAAAGTCATCTCAGGTGCTCGGTCCGACCGAGGCTAAAATCATCTCAAGTAGCAAGAAAACTCAACTAGCCCCCCGGCCCTGCCGAGTCTAGCGATAATCGTAAAACTGATGATTTTAAACATAATTTTACTTTCCTTTCCTTTATCCAGAAATATTCACAAGTTAAATCAAACCATTTCCAAATTATTTCCACCAAAATGGAAGGTTTAGAAAATAATGCCAGTAGGCCCGAAGCCAAAACTACAGTAAAACATGGATAAAACATCTTTATATGCATGGAAATGGTATGATCACACACAATAGCTGCCCCGCAGCTCACAATCAACCTATCGACCCTGCACAGGCCCACAGCTACTCAGCAAGCATAACCAGCCTAGAAGGATAATTCTATGTCCGGGACTCGCGGACATTCCCAAAATCCCGCCTTCTATGTTCCAGAGTCAACAAGGCCACACAGGACCACAAGGGTAAATAAAATATATCGGCAAATACTACAAGCAACGGAGGAACAAAAGTAGGCGGACATGAATAAAGCGGTCGAGGTCTGTGGTACCAACCTAAGGATGCCCATTAATACAATTTTATTCTATATATGCGAAGTCTGGGGAAAATAAACCGTAACCTACCTGTCGTCCGATGACAAGCTTGAACCTCTCCAAAAAGAAGCTCCGAAACGAAATCAAACTTGAACTCGGGCTTGAATAACTTGACGTCGATAATTGATTTCCTTTCCGAAATTAAACATAACATCAAAATATAGTTTCTCTACCAAACCCCCCTAATGTTCTATATATATCCAACATAGTGAAGATATATATATGTAGATATATAAGTCACGGCAGTAGGCAATTTGCATTAAATTGCTCTCACAGTAGCACTAACTAGTGTAATTACTTAATATATACCTACTTAGAAATTAGCATCATGAGAATGCTTATGTGATGCCACCTCTTATAGTTGGTACCTGCTGGCCACCCCCTCCACCTACACGTGGAGTGGAGGTTGCAATTACAAGCCAACAAAATAATATTCTTATCCCGTTATTTATATACTCGGGTATTGCGTAGGTTCGTGGTAAAATAAATATAATATTTTAAATATACCATAATTCATAGAAAATTATTTCAAACAAAACCTACTATATTATAATAATAATTTTCAACATAACTAAATTTACTATCTCCGTTAAAATAATACAATGTATAAAAAACCTTATAAAATAAATACATTTACAATTATATCGTAACAAAATATTTTTCATAAACCTTTAAAATATTTTGAAAAGGCAATAATAATATAATTTTTACCAAATTCAACTTTTAAATTAAATATTTTCAAGTACACGCGCGATGCTAATAAAGTTCTTAGGCTTAGGCTCGTAATTCACCAACGCACGATTTTGATACTCAAGAATTCTCTCGGGATCCTCCCTTATGTTTTATCACTATTTTGGAACTGAAATGGCATTTTAAAACGTGAAGTTGAGGCTTAAATCGAGTTTAACCCGACCCGATTCGCGACCCGGTTCGCAACCCATTTTCTGCCAGACAGTCCGCGGTAAAACAGTCATAACGTTTTACTCCGAGATCAGTTGGACGTGAGGTTTTATGCGTAGGAAACTAGACTCATAGACCTTCAATTTGGTATTTCGGGGGACTTCTAACACTTTATATATTGGGAGAAAAGCCCTGAGACATTTGACCCAAAGTTCAGAAAATTTGTTAAAGATCTTACGATAACTTTTGTCGATTTGCTTGACTTCAAAACTTATACGTGGAAATGACCGGAAGGGTCATTACATCATACACTACTAAAAAGGGCTTTCATCCTCGAAAGTCAAGGTCAAGGGGGTACCTGAAGGCTAAAATAGCTGCGGATACTGATCCCGCATATCTCTCTCGGTCTCCCAGGTTGCCTCCTCGACTGGACGGTGCCTCCACTGAACCTTAACAACCGGGATCTCTCGAGACCTCAATCTCCTAACATCTCTGGCCAAAATAGCTGCCAGCTCCTCAACAAAGGCTAAACCCTCATCCAACTGAACTGAATCCCACTGCAACACATGAGACTCATCTGGGACATACCGACGCAACATGGAAACATGAAATACAGGATGTATAGCTGAAAACATCGGAGGCAAGGCTAGCTGATAGGCAACGCTACCAACCCTCTGAAGAATCTCAAACGGCCCAATATACCTGGGGCTAAGCTTGCCCCGCCTACCAAATCTCATCACGCCCTTCATGGGCGATACACGGAGAAACACCAAGTCACCGACACTAAACTCCAAGGCACGAAGCCTACGATCAGCATAACTCTTCTGCCTGCTCTGAGCTGCCCGAAGTCTGTCCTAAATCACTCGAACTCGGTCTAAGGAATCTCGGAGCAAATCTGTGCTCTGTGGTCCAGAACTAAAACCATCAAACCAACCTACCGGTGATCTGCAACGCCTGCCATACAAAGCCTCAAAAGGTGCCATGCCGATACTTGAATGGAAGCTGGTATTATAAGCAAACTCTGCCAAGGGAACAAACTGATCCCAAGAACCTCCAAAGTCAAGAACACAGGCTCGAAGCATGTCCTCCAAAATCTGAATGGTCCTCTCGGACTGGCCATCTGTCTGAGGGTGGAGAGCGGTACTAAGATGAACCTCTGTACCCAAATCTCGCTGAATAGCCCTCCAGAACTGAGATGTGAACTGAGTGCCACGGTCTGAAATGATAGAAGCTGGGACCCCGTTCAACCGAACAATCTCACGAAGGTAGATCTGAGCTAACCTCTCTGCGCCATAAGAAGTCTGAACCGGTAGGAAATGTGCTGACTTAGTCAGCCTATCAACAATCACCCATATGGAATCAAACCCATGAGAAGTACGAGGCAAACCAACAACAAAATCCATAGTAATCCCTTCCCACTTCCACTCAGGAATGGGAAGTCGCTGCATCAAACCACCAGGTCTCACATGCTCGAACTTAACCTGCTGACAGTTCAAGCACCGAGATATGAACTCTGCTATATCCCGTTTCATACCACTCCACCAGTAAAGCTGTCTCAAGTCTCTATACATCTTTGCTGTGCCAGGGTGAATGGAGTATCTACTACAATGTGCCTCATGAAGTATCAACTGAATCAAATCACTAATCCTCGGAACACAAAGGCGACTATCAAACCTCAGAACCCATCTGAATCTAGAGTAGCCCGACTGGTCTCACCCTGAACAACCCGATCACGAAGGTCACACAACTGCTGATCCTCAAACTGACGGCTCTGAATCTGATCAATCAAAGTAGAACGAACCTCAACACTGGCGAGAACTCTGCTAGGATCCGACAAGTCAAGCCTAAACAAACGGTTAGCCAAGGAAACCGAATGTCCAAGGCCAACGGCCGCTCTGAAAACTGAAAGAGAAGCTAGGCTACCCATACTCACTGTCTTCTGACTCAAGGCATCCGCTACCACGTTTGCCTTGCCCGGATGATACAAAATAGTAAAGTCATAGTCCTTCAGTAACTCGACCCATCTCCTCTGTCTCGAGTTCAACTCCCGCTGACTCGTGATATACTAAAGACTACGGTGATCGGTGAAGATATCACAGTGAACTCCATATAAGTAATGCCTCCAGATCTTGAGCGCGAAAACTACCGCCGCCAACTCTAAGTCATGAGTGGGGTAGTTGTGCTCGTGAACCTTCAGCTGCCTCGACGCATATGCTATTACACGACCCTGTTGCATCAACACACAACCAAGACCAACCGCAGAAGCATCACAATACACGGAGAAGCTCTGACCCTCAACCGGCAAAGTTAAAAATGGAGCTGAAGTCAATAAGGCCTTAAGCCTCTGGAAGTTATCCTCACACTGATCCGACCACTGAAATGGGACATCCTTCCTAGTCAGCATAGTCAAGGGTGCTGCTATGGAAGAAAATCCCTCAACGAACCGTCTGTAGTAACCCGCTAACCCAATAAAACTGCGAACCTCATAACAGTAGTAGGTCTAGGCCACTCACAAACCGCTGAAATCTTTCCTGGATCAACCCTAATCCCATCCTTAGACACCACGTGCCCTAGGAATGCAACTGACTCAAGCCAAAACTCGCACTTTGAGAACTTGGCATAAAGTCGATGATCTCTCAAAGTCTGGAGTATAACCCTCAAGTGCTGCTCATGCTCATCTCTACTACGCGAGTATACCAAGATGTCGTCTATAAAAACTATCACAAATGAGTCCAAATACGGGCCAAGAACCCTGTGCATCAAGTTCATAAAGGTTGCGGGGGCATTAGTCAACCCAAAAGACATCACCAGGAACTCATAATGGCCATAACGTGTCCTGAATGTTGTCTTAGGGATGTCCTCCGCCCTAATCCTCAGCTGATGGTAGCTGGACCTCAAATCAATCTTCAAAAACACGACTGAACCCTGAAGCTGGTCAAACAAATCATCAATCCTCGGCATCAGATACCTATTCTTCACTGTCACCCTATTCATCTGCCGATAATCAATACACATGCACATCGACCCATCCTTCTTCTTCACGAAGAGAACAGGAGCACCCCAAGGTGACACACTAGGTCTAATAAACCCCTTTGCTAACAGATCCTGGAGCTGCTCCTTAAGCTCCCTCAACTCAGCAGGAGTCATACGGTAAGGAGAAATAGAAATGGGCCTAGTGCTCGGCTCCAACTCAATAGCAAAATCAATATCCCTCTCAGGTGGAAGGCCTGGCAGGTCAGTAGGAAACACATCGAGGAAGTCTCTAACCACAAGAACAGACTCAGAAGAAGTGGGGTCAGCACTAATATCTCGGACATATGCTAGATAAGCTAAACATCCACGGGAAATCAACTTCCTAGCTCGAAGACAAGAGATGATCCCAGATGGTGCATGGCTAACAGAACCCTGCCACACAACCGGGGATACACCGGGCACAGCTATGGTAATGGTCTTGGCATAACAATCCAAAACCACACAGTGAGGGGATAACCAGTCCATGCCCAGTATCACATTAAAATCTAGCATATCAAGAATCATCAAATCACCCCAAGTCTCTGAATCACCAACAGATAACATACAAGATCTCACAATCCGATCCACTACTAAAGAATCTCCTACTGGGGTCAAAACAGAAACAGGAACAGATAATGGCTCACTAGCCAACCCCAAACAAGGCACAAAGTAGGCAGATACATATGAACAAGTGGATCCAGGATCAAATAAAGCCATAGCAGACTGATGGCACACATAAATCGTACTTGTAATCACAGCATCTGAGGCCTCTGCCTCTGGTCTCCTTCTCCTAGGGATCGCATAAAACTGACGAAGACCTCCACCTGCCCGACCTCCATCCCTACCACCTGCTCTACCGCGTGGAGCACCACCTCTACCCTGTCGACCACCCCCTCGAGCTGGGGGATGAACTACTCGTAAAGGCTCGGCCAACTGAACTGTACCCTGCTGAGGGCAATCTCTAGCAAAATGACCAATCACACCACTAGTAAAACAAGCCCCTAACGGACTACTCAGTCGAGATGAACCAGCAGATCCCATATGACCACCACGACCTGATGCCCCAGAAACTGTACCCGTCGAAGACTGGCCGTTATAGCCCTGATGGCTGCTCTGACCCTGCTCGAACTGGGTACTACCGAAAGTCTGAAGAGAAGCCTGAATCGGTCGGCTGGACTGACCCTGGTACTGCTGTGGCTGATAACTCCAGCTCCACTGGCCAGGGCCTCTAACACCATATCTGGAACCACTATAGACACCCTGATGTCGAGGCCTCTTATCTCTGGACCCCTGATCATGTCGCTGTAAGTCCTCCACAGTGCGGGCATAGTCTACAATAGCCTGGAATGACCGACCACTGGCAATCAATATCTCAGCTGCCTGCCTGATCTCTGGCCTCAAACCCCATACAAATCTGTGAATCCTATCAGCCTCGGTAGGAATGATCATAACTCTGAATGGTGCTAGCTGATGAAAATGGGTCTCATACTCCGAGATAGTCGTAGATCCCTGCACGAGGTGAGTAAACTGCTCCCTGCGACGCTCTCGATCACTCTGGGGTAGGAACTTAGCCATAAAGGCCTCATAAAACTCAGACCAGGTCAAAAGAGGTGACGACAGTGGTCTACAAACAACCTAGGCCCTCCACCATAACTTCGCTGGGACCTCCAACTGATAGGTAGTATAACCAACCCCGTGAGTCTCTAACAAACCCAAATGATGCAACATCTTCTCACAGGTAGTAATAAAGTCATGTGGATCCTATCCAGAAGTACCAGCAAACCTCAGAGGTGCTAACCTCAAGAACCTACCCAACGCCTTCTGCTTTGACTCTGTCATAGCTGGCGAGGAGCAAGAGGCTATGCAAAAGATGGAACCGGAATAACCTCCGCACGGAGAGCCATAGTAGCAGGCTGCGCTCCTGAGCTCTGTGTACCCAGGGCTGCCCCCTGAGCGGATGTCTGCGCTACCTCAGAAGGCCGCTCTCCAATCACACCCAAAAGTTGTAATAGTAATCCCCGAATATCTGGAGACTGAGCTGCGGCTGGAGCTGGTATAGAAGTGGGCACTAGAGCTGGTACTGGAGCTGGCGCTGGAGCTGGTGGTACCTGGGCTGCCCCCTGAACCACATGCTGCTCGGGCTCTATCTCCACCCTAGCAGCTCTAGCAGGTGCCACTGATCAAGGGCGTCCTTGACCCTTAGCTGGAGTGGGAGGCTCATCTTCGCGTGATGCCGATGATCTCGTACGCACCATCTGCGGGAGAATGAAGTAGAACAAATGAGATTTCCAGAAACTTCAAGGGTTGTACGCACGACACAGAAGCAATGAAAGAGTCAAATTTCCTAAAATGCCACTGTAGCCTCCCAAAGATTGAGTACGGACGTCTCCGCCCCGATCCGCAGGACTCTACTAGACATTGGCTCCTATACTGATGACACCGGTGAACCTAAAGCTCTGATACCAAGTTGTCACGACCCGATTTCTGGGTCATGATGGCGCCTACAACCCCCAGTAGGCGAACAAATCCCCGTAGCCCAGGATAGTTAGTAATGGGCTACTATCTAACAAACAAGTGAAAGAATAGATAACAGGAGTATATATATATACATATGCGGAAACTAAACCAAACCCCAAGACCTGGTATCATAGTATAGAGCCAAACTACATACATGGAGTGCAAATAACCAAAACTATATATACAGATGTCTCTGAATGGTAATAGAGTACATGAAGCAAAAGATAAACTAAAGCTAAGTTCCGATCGCCAAGAGCTCACCCTCAGTCTGAAGTAGTCCCCCCAACAGATCTCCAAGCACGAATCACAGCGATCTAACAGT
This sequence comes from Jaltomata sinuosa, assembly GCA_003996215.1. Lineage (NCBI taxonomy): Eukaryota > Viridiplantae > Streptophyta > Magnoliopsida > Solanales > Solanaceae > Jaltomata > Jaltomata sinuosa. The sequence goes on from QJPP01004366.1 coordinate 83,532, forward strand.
GATGGCCCACGCTAGGATCTGCACCCAAAGATGCAGGGGGTAGAGGTGAGCACCAAATGCGAAGCATAAGGTACCCAGTAGGTATCATAGGCCGACTGGGCACATATAAGATAAAAGCGTAGTAATAGGCAAAATAGAAGCAAGCAGTCACAGAAATCAACGAAAGGTACACAGGAACTAGCCCAGAGGGAAACCAACAAAACCACATGTGAGGCTAGTGAGCAGAATATACACACCAAAGGCACAGGTGAAAGTAAGAAATAACGCACCTGGGGTCCTTGCAATAACAATGTATATAAAATAAGTTTACGAAATGGACGGTATACCGGTAACCTCAAGTGTAAGAAGAAGAGAGGAAGAGTAATGATAGGCATGATCAGAGACATGAATCAAACTCACCTAATCATATCAATCTCAAATACAGAAACTAACAGTCTAGCAGTAACCAATTTCATACTTAACCGTAACAGGGAACAATGCTGTAAGTAAATAGCAAAAGTCTACCTACAGTCCCCCGGCCGCCCATACAACCGAGGAACACAAACAAGTGAAAACAAACCCTCCGGCATCCCATACTACCGGAGCGTACAATCAGCAAACAACAAACAAGTGTGGAGCCTCAAACAATGAATGATATGATGCATGAAGATCTCAAGTGCCAGAAATATTCACAAGTTAAATCAAACCATTTCAAAATTATTTCCACCAAAACGGGCCCCCCGGGCCATGCAAAGTTTAGAAAATAATGCCAGTAGGCCCGAAGCCAAAACCACAGTAAAACATGGATAAAACCTCTTTATATGCGTGGAAATGGTATGATCACACACAATAGCTGCCCCGCAGCTCACAATCAACCTATCGACCCTGCACAGGCCCACAGCTACTCAGCAAGCATAACCAGCCTAGAAGGATAATTCTATGCCCGGGACTCGCGGACATTCCCAAAATCCCACCTTCTATGTTCCAGAGTCAACAAGGCCTCACAGGACCACAAGGGTAAATAAAATATATCGGCAAATACTACAAGCAACGGAGGAACAAAAGTAGGCGGACATGAATAAAGCGGTCGAGGTCTGTGGTACCAACCTAATAAACCAACCCAAGGATGCCCATTAATACAATTTTATTCTATATATGCGAAGTCTGGGGAAAATAAACCGTAACCTACCTGTCGTCCGATGAAAAGCTTGAACCTCTCCAAAAAGAAGTTCCGAAACGAAATCAAACTTGAACTCGGGCTTGAATAACTTGACGTCGATAATTGATTTACTTTCCGAAATTAAACATAACATCAAAATATAGTTTCTCTACCAAACCCCCCTAGTGTTCTATATATATCCAACATAGTGAAGATATATATATGTAGATATATAAGTCACGGTAGTAGGCAATTTGCATTAAATTGCTCTCACAGTAGCACTAACTAGTGTAATTACTTAATATATACCTACTTAGAAATTAGCATCATGAGAATGCTTATGTGATGCCACCTCTTATAGTTGGTACCTGCTGGCCACCCCCTCCACCTACACGTGGAGTGGAGGTGGCAATTACAAGCCAACAAAACAATATTCTTATCCCATTATTTATATACTCGGGTATTGCGTAGGTTCGTGGTAAAATAAATATAATATTTTAAATAGACCATAATTCATAGAAAATTATTTCAAACAAAACCTACTATATTATAATAATAATTTTTAACATAACTAAATTTACTATCTCCGTTAAAATAATACAATGTATAAAAAACCTTATAAAATAAATACATATACAATTATATCGTAACAAAATATTTTTCATAAACCTTTAAAATATTTTGAAAAGGCAATAATAATATAATTTTTACCAAATTCAACTTTTAAATTAAATATTTTCAAGTACACGCGCGATGCTAATAAAGTTCTTAGGCTTAGGCTCGTAATTCACCAACGCACGATTTTGATACTCAAGAATTCTCTCGGGATCCTGCCTTATGTTTTATCACTGTTTCGGAACTGAAATGGCATTTTAAAACGTGAAGTTGAGGCTTAAATCGAGTTTAACCCGACCCGATTCGCGACCCGGTTCGCAACCCGTTTTCTGCCAGACAGTCCGCGGTAAAACAGTCATAACTTTTTACTCCGAGATCAGTTGGACGTGAGGTTTTGTGAGTAGGAAACTAGACTCGTAGACCTTCGATTTGGTATTTCGGGGGACTTCTAACTATTTATATATTGGGAGAAAAGCCCTGAGACATTTGACCCAAAGTTCAGAAAATTTGTTAAAGATCTTACGATAACTTTTGTCGATTTGCTTGACTTCAAAACTTATACGTGAAAATGACCGGAAGAGTCATTACAATGATTTGGCTATCAAGCTGCCTGGTATGATACATAGAGCGATCAAGAATGCTATGCAAAGGGTAGTGGACAGTGTCTCCAAACTGTGGAAAAGAGTGGATATTGTTGAGGGTGCAATGAAAGAACTCAAGAAGGATGTGGCCAAAGCCAAAAGAAAAGCAGCTAATTGAGGTGGCAGATTTGAGCTCCTTGCCTAAGTCCCATCCAATGCGAGGGCCGATGGATAATTTGTTTGCATCCTATGAAGATTATGATGAGGATCTACCCAGTGATGTGGATGCATTGCTTGATCAGGATGACCAAAATCCATACTTTTAGCAGACCTTTAGAGATTCCATGACCAATGCGCACTCCCGAAAGGGTGGTGCAGGTCCTAGTTTAAAGACCACAATTGATGAGGCGCCAGTGGATGATGATGAGGCATAGTCCTCCAGGGAGTGTTGCAGCCTCTTTTCCATTACTTGAGCTTGTAGCACTAAGGGCAATGCTTCTTTTGATGGGAGGGAGTGCTCTTTATTATTTTGTTATTACTTTTGGTTGCCTGTGATTGGGTTTGAGATATTTCTATTTTCCTTGCCGGGCCTTGTTGACATTCTTAGTTTTCTCTTGCTAGATTTGATTTGGCCCTTGTCGGACGTATTTGGATGATTGTAATGATATTGCCCTTGCCGAGCCCTTTTCCCTTTCCATTATGTTATGTTTTTGTTTTTGAGCTTAATTGTGCCTTTGTCGGGCTTGATTTTTTCATTGTTGATGATTATGTTTCCGGGTTAGTCTTACACGCCTCATTGTCTTACTACACATGCTTTACAAATGCGCTAAACGCCTACATTGAGACTTGTTTTTCATATGATTCATGAGCGCACAAATTGGTTATCACTTTGTTAATAATAGTTTAGCAATAAACTCCAAGGGTTTTCTTTATACCACGGTTCTTTCCCAAGGAGCGATTTTTTTTTCTATTTTTCTTTTTTTTTCTTTTTTTCTTTTCTTTTGTGTTTTTGTCGAACTGGGTTGGTGTTTCCCTATGATAGATTGAGAGGCCACTTTCTTAAGGGAAAATGCCAAGTTTAGTTTAAATTTGAGTCCATAGTGTGCTTGTCTAGATATGGACCCACCAAAAAAAATTCTTGGCAAGATGTTTTTGAAAATAAAAGGAAAGAGGGAAATGAATTTTTGAGGAAAAGCATTCTCTTATCATGACTTGCACACTCTTTCTTTGGCTGGATTGATTCACAAACGAGTGTGTAATGAACTCGAAATAGCTTGTCGAAAGTCATTTGTCCCAATTGATTTTGAGACTATTGAAAGAAGTTTCGTGTCATGATTCCTTGTGTGGTGAGGCATTACTTTGATTCTTTTGCATATGTGTCATCTAGAACTTGCCCTGAATGTGATTCAAGGTGAAATTCTAGGTGTGACCAAGCTTGTAAAATGATCTTAGGCACTTTTTAATAGCCACTTCACCCAAATGACTTCCCTCGACATCAATCCTAGTGAACCCCTTTGATCTTGTGACCGTTCATTGGCACCTTGTTTAACACCTTGACCTTTTTGGAACCTCTATCTTGGCACTCGTCCTCCCTAATTGCTTTAAAGTGAAAAGTAGGCTAAAATCCTAAGTTTGGAGGGGGGGAATAAAAAGACAACATAGGCAAATGCCTAAGTTTGGGGGTGTATGTGTTCAATAAGGAGAAGAAAAACAATGCACTTCAAGTGCAAGGTGGCACCTTAAGATGAATTGAAAATTGCTCCAAAAATTTCAATCAAATGAGCAACAATGAAAAGACAGAATAGGTGCTACCAAACAAAAGGTGATACAAGGAGTTTCGAATGATCATGAATGAAAAGGAGAAGCTTGGGTTGTGTGAAGGATATATAAGGTGAAGTCAAGTCAAAAATGTGAGCGGTGTTCGAATTGATAACAAACAACATTAGGGAGGTGAAGTCACTTGAACTAAATGAAATCCTCACCTTAACCCTAGCCAACATCGTAACTCATAAGTCCTTGGTGATTCCAAGCTTGGCTACCCTACATTATTGACAATTCACATAAAGGGCAAGCTTATGGTTCAGCATATGTGCACTTGAACTTCCTTGAGAGAGTGAGAGTCGTCTTGGTCCTCCTACATTTCCTTTGTTTTGTGAATTGCATGAGTGTGAGTGGGATTCTCTCTTGTGGTGAGTGGCATCATGCACTCGAATTGAATTATGAAGTCTCTATTTCAATTGAGAGGAATGAATGAGACAAATTATGAGGTGAATCTCGAGGCAAACCTTGATGGTCCATGCTAATGACTTGACAAGCTTTGTATCTTTTCTTGAATGGCAAAATTCCCTTGATTTTGATTAAAATATGAAGACTTTTGAAATGGTTTGAAATGATAAATTGTCTTGATATTGTGGTGGTCCAAATTGAGATGAGCATTGTAGTGAGTCTTTTGCTTGAGTCTTTTTGTTTGTTATTTTTCTTATTTTTTAGAATAGAGTAATCTTTTGTTCTTTGATGGAGTCTATAGCATAATTCATTTTCTACCTTGTAAGTATCTTGCTTGAGGACAAGCAATAGTTCAAGTTTGCGGGTTTGATAAGTTGGTAATCTACAAACTTATTGAACCTATATTTATGAATTATTGCTATGTTTTGATGAGATTTAGAGGTTCTTATGGATTTTATTGTTGTATATGCAGGTACTTGTGATCAAAGATGGAAAACAAGGAAATGGACCTGAGAAAAACCAAAAAGGAGTGAAGTGTGAAGTAAATAAACAAGATGAAGATTCTGTTGAGAGATGCGGCCCTTGTGCGACACACACATGGCTTGGTGTGGACCGCACCTCCCACCGCATGGAGATAAAAATCAACTGAAGAATCTGTTAAGGGGTGAGGTCACTATGCGATGTGCACAATGCTCTGTGCGAACTGCACCCCCTTCGTATGAAGCTTCTTATTTATTGCTAAGTTACTGGATCACTGAAGCTTAGTGTGTGACACACACATCAAAATGTGTGAACCGTACATCACTCCGCACACTGCCCGAAGGTTATTTTTGTCTCATTTTTTGTGACATCTTGGGAATGCTTATATATCCAATTTAGGCATAATTGTAAATAGTTCAGCTAGCACTGAGTTTTAGAATTATTCTTAGCTTTGTGAATAAGTTTTCCTTTATAAGAAAAAGAAGAGGGTTTCATCAAAATTCCTTCTTTCCAATTCCTAGAACCACCATTTCTGTTCAAATTGAGCTTGGATATTGAGACATTTATCTTGAATGGCAAGGAAATTGAACTACGCATTTGGTATACCTCTTTCCTTAAGCATGAGTAGCTAAACCTCTTATCTAGGGATGTGTTGATAATGGGTACTTGATGAATGGGTGTGGGTGTTGATAATTCTTGTTTATAAATGCTTATTTGACATGAGTCTAGTGATTTCACCACATTTTGACTCTAAAATTGGTGGTTGCAAACATTGATTTTCCTTACTTGGTTATGTTGTTGCTTGAAAGAGAATTTCATAACTTCGAATATGAAATTACTAGTGGGAACTTGGGCTTCCATTTAGATTGACGCTAGAAATAGCTCATATCGACGGAATCACCCACTTAAGGGTATAAATCTATAAATAGTATGACCTTCCCAAGCATATCTTGGTTGTTTTTATTGCCTAATCAATAGTTCTTGAGCTAAGGCTATTAGACATATGGTTGTTGATCGAGAGATAAAAAACAATACTTAAAACGAAGTCTACTTATGTCGATTAGCATAAATTTGCATGAATAAGCATTCACCCTATCCCATGTTCGAGTCCCATTTGACGCACACCACTAGTTGTCCTCTCTATTATCTACACGCTGCTTTACTTTACTATTTTGTTTATTGAATTGCAAACTTGTGACAGATTCCCAATTCCGTCTTTTTAATTATTACACACTCTCGTTGTGAATTCTCTTTTACAATTGCCTAGGCTAACGCTAAATTCTCTGTGGGATCGACCTAATATCCTTTGAGAACTATAAATATGTATTGCTCTAACGATCACCAATACCTCCTTGTAAGAGAATACGTTTGAGCTTTATCATTTATGCACAAAATGTGGAGAAGAAAAGGGATGCACTTCAATGCAAGGTAGCACCTTATTCCTAAAATAAAAATTTCTTTGAAATGTCCAATGAAATGAGCAAAATGAAAAGAAAGGAAGAAATTGGTCTACCAAGTGAAGGTAATAAAAGGATGTTGAATGATTAAGTTAAAGGGAAACTTTGGTTGTGAGAGGGAGAAATAAGGTTAAGTTAATGTTTGAAAATGTGAGTGGTGTTTTGAATGATCACAAGGAGCGTTAGGGAGGTTTAATCACTTGAGACAAATGCAATCCTTACCTTAGCCCTAGCCAAAATCGTAGCCCGCAAGTCCTTAGTGATTTCGAGCATGGTAACTCTACATTAGTGGTGAATTACAAGAAGGGTAAGCCTATGGTTAGATATGTGTGCACTCAAACTTCTATGAGAGAGTGAGAGTCTTCGTGTTCTCTTATAATCCCTCTAATTTGAATTGTATGAATATGAGTGAGATTCTCTCTTGTGGTGAGTGGCATCATACACTTGAATCAATAAATGAAGTCTCTATTTCAACTGAGAGGAATAAATAAGACAAGTTGTATCGTGAATCCCGAGGCAAACCTTGAAGGTCCACGCCAATGACTTGATAAGCTTGATAATCCTATTTTGAATAACAAATCCCTTGATTTTGATTGAGAAATGAAATCCTTTTCGGTGAAATTTTGAAATAAGCACTTGCCTTGAAAGTATGGTGATAACATTTGAGATGAGCATTGTAGTTGGATCTTTTTGCTTTGAGTCTTTTGTTCTTATTTTCTTAGGTTTTAGAGTCTAAATAATCTTGTGTACAACCCTTGTGTTTTGAGAACCTATTTTATTCCTTACCTTGTGAGTATCTTGCTTGAGGACAAGCAATAGTTCATGTTTGGGGGTTTGATAAGTTGGTAATATATCAACCTATTGAGCCTTTATTTATGAATTATTGCCATGTTTTGATGAGAATTAGATGTACTTATTGCCTTTATTAACGTAAATGCAAGTACACTTGGTCAAGTAAAGAAAGCAAAGGAATTGAACTCAAAGAGCTTATAAAGAAGTTAAAGTATGAAGGTGATCGAAAAGGGAAAGAAACTGTCAAGAGGTGCGACTGACATGTGAGCCGCAAAGAGGCACCTGTGTTTCACAGGTGCCATCGCACAAGGAAGATCAGCAACTAACTGAGCAGCTACCAACATGCGAGCCACACATTGCGATATGCAATCTCACCCCCCTCGCATCTCACATTGCAAAAGACACTGGACTTCACTGTCTGAGGAAGAAGGCATACGCGATCCACAAACATCAAGGTGCGATCGAAGGTTCCATCACACACCCATCGCAAATGGCCCCATGAGGCATTTTTTTCCAATTACATATGACGTATTTGGAAAGGTTCTAAAACCCTTTTTGGGGTGTGTACCTAAGGTAAAATTCAGTTTTTACTTTCCCCAAGTAAGAGCATTCAGAGTACACTGTCTCTTTTCTTCTTTCTCATTGAAAAACACCATTTGTAAAGATTTTGAGCTTCGAATTGAACTTAGCTTTCAATATGAATGGAATTTTGGGAAACCCATTTGGTATCTTCTCTTGCTCCTTTAATATGAGTAGCTAAATTCTATTCTTAGGGTATGTGAATGATGGGTGTTTGAATTTGGGTATGGGTATTGATTAAATGTGCTTATAATTTATTATTTAGTATGGGTCTATTGAACTCTTTATGGTTTATTTATAAAATTGATGGTTGCAAATATTGATTGAGTTTACTAATTTTGTACTTGCTTGAAAGAGGAGTTCATAAATTGGGTAAGAATTCAATAGTGGGGATTTGGGATTTTCATCATATATTAAGGCTAGAAATAGCTTGATCAAAGGAAATTCCCTTCTGAGAATCGAAGCTAGAAATAGTTTGACTCACCCAAGTATTAATTGGTTGGTTAATGTAAAGCTATGGTGCATGAGCAAAGACCATGGTACATATATTTGGAGGGTTGAAAGACTACCAAATATAGCTCGAACCAAGCTACCCATACCTTTAATTAAAAGTTTTCATGATTAATCAATTCCTTATCCCATTGTAAAACCCCATTGGAAGCATACCCCTAGTCTCCTCTCTCGTGATCATCAAATTATGTTTACGTTGTTCTCATGTAATTGTGACTCGTTAATTTCCAAACCTATTCCCCCAATTTTTACTTTTGTTTGCTTGAACACTTTCTCGCTCTAGTGATTATTATTTGATAATTTATTAGCGATTCATCATCTCATTCTCCATGGATATGACCCCAACATCCATTAGGATATAGATTGTTTTTCACAACAATCGTTACCACCTCTGTTGGGAGAGTGTTTTTGAATTGCATCATGTACACATTCATTCTATGGTATTAAAAAATCATTCTCTTTTATTTCATATGTAACCAAATACGCTCAAACTAGTGATTAACTAGCACTGTGCCTTTCTCTGTTCTGAATATTCTAATAGACCATAACTTATATCTAACCCCTCAACATTTTTCACCTTTAATATGTAGTCACATACTCCTTTATAACCAAAACATAGATCACAACAAGGCACTATTATACATATAATTTTATACGGAACAATTGAAACACTTATCCCTGATATTTAACCACGAAAGGGATCACACATGTTATTAGCTATTTGGGGTGGTTATATACATATATCTGCATACGAATAACATACCCGAGATGATATCAGTAGGAATCTAGGCCCTATCGGCCAACTAGGGATATCTCTAATCAATACTATTATGGTACATTCACCTATCAGACCATGCTACTACCACACCTATCAACAAATAAGAATCTAGTTAAACAACTTTTGTTTCTAATAATTATGTAGCCTTGAAGGGTATGTGTATATTACCAATGAATTACTGAATGTTCTTCATAGAATTAGATCCTATAACCATTGGAGGGGTCATGTGAAGGAAATCCCAAATTCAAGAACTAGTTATATCGCCCTAAAAAGATGTGTTAGGAAATGATGTATCCCTATCGCTGGAACTAGGCAGCCATCCACTATGTGAGCATATGAATACCCCCCCTCACATCCTATTTAGGTGAACCAGTTTATGAAAAGTGTTGCAAATGCAGTTGTAGATGTAAGTAACACATATACCTCTACAAGCCTTCCTTTTGTGGGCAAATGTGCAGTAATAAAACAAGGGTCGAACTGAATGAGCTCTCATGATCCCTAGTATACATTTTGATAACTCAAGACCTTTTTCTAAAGATTTCCTCTTGGGCAGTATTGGTGCTGCATTTTTGGCCACCTCTAGCCTTACCTGTGGTAGGCATAATCTGGATGACATAGAGTAGAGTATGACTCGGAATGGACTTCTTATAACGTAGCTCTATTGCATGATCTAGATTATTAAAAAGGACACATTTTATAAATGTCAATGTAGCCCCTTAATTATAAATGTTGCGTGCAACACATTCATAAGTAAGGATCTACTACGGCTTCATAGACTCCTTGGGACACTTGAACCTAGTGCTTTGATATAAAATTGCCATGCTCTAATCTTGGGTTAGGTGGACAAGTACCATATGAACACATGCTATACAAATGGCTTATATGAGAAACTGAATTACTCTGCAAATAAAATTGCTAATGAGAGACTATATATACAGAACTGACCAACTGACCACACTGATACAAATAACAAATGAATCTATAGATACATATGACAACTTTACAATATCTATGAAGCCTCTAATAGAATCTATGACTTTACAATTATCAAATGGTCCAGACAGGACCTCGACATACCTAAATTATAATTATAAGTATAAGTACTACCAAAAGAGTACGAGACACACTGCAAGCTCCAAATAAGAGTGAATCTCACCAAATGCTCAGCTGAATGTATAAAAGATGCCTAATGAGAATGTCTGTTATGTTGTGTATGTGTCCTGCATTTGTAGAGATGTAGCACCCTTAATCATAGGGATATTAGTACATATACAACATGTACTGGTATGTAATATAGATAGCATAATAAGTAACAAATAGATAGCACCAGAGAAAGATCAATAATGTGCTCAACTAAGATATACTTTTGCTGAAAAGTATCTTATGAAACTCTAAGTCATGCACTTACACTCTGTAATTATTTTTCAACTGTCTTATGATTTTTCATTATCATGTGGTCACGTGATACATTATACATTTGGGCTAAGTGCTTTACATCATTACTGTGAACAAATGTGTAGATAATGATAAAAGACCACCTTTGCTTGCACTTGTAGAATCCTGTACATTACCTTCTTTTCTTTACTCTTCTTTGCTTTATAAACCTTGTAAGGCATGTAATACCTTGGCCAACTAATCAGTGGTAGAAGATAATGACCCATGGTAGGCATTTTAAAAGCTAGGATGCTGTCCTCATCAATATACAAATTGGGATCGACCCATGCTAGGCTTTTGCTCCTGGGCTTCCACCCATAAATACATAAATTAGGATCAACCCATGTTAGGCTTTTTCCCCTGGGCTGCCACCAATAAATACACAAATTATTTCATACAATTTATTTAGTCTTTGAGATCATTATTTTGGTGGTCATAATCATTATTAAGCTTTCGAACTATAGACCAGTAGCAAATGACATGTGAAAATATTCACTTAAGACAGTAATAGTGACATAGGAAGCAACTGTAACATCAATACTTAGAAACTTATATGATACAATGAAACTCATTTGACTTAGAGAAGAACTCATGAAGCTTGTTGTAGTAATGACACAATGACCATTTAGACATTTAAAATGGAAGCATATGTGCATACCAAGTGAAGGCATATAACTCCTCAAACAAAGAGGTAAGAGTCTGTAAAGTGATACAAAAACTAAATACTTAGTAGATAACATCAAATGAAAGGGTACATGAACATGGAAACTAATAAGGCATATGGGCAGATTAAAATTAGGGACAAGTGCATATTCCAAGTAAGGACACATAAACTGTATGATGGAACAAGTAAGGATTCCAATAAAAGGAACATGTGAACATGTGAGCCAATGAAGTTATGTGATCAAATAGACAATTGAAGCAATTTCGCAGTATTTGGACAGATTATGTATCCAACATATGAACACTCTTAATATGTGTAATCTAGGATATTATTGACTCATATACAAAAAAATATGTGATAAGGGTTTGTTCCTTAATGGCGAAAGAAGGTTTTAGCCTTACATACCTTATCTTCTTACCAATGTGACTACAACGATTCAACCTTTCCTTTAAGGTATTAATCTACAATATAAGTATATAATGAAGCTAATATTAACAACTAATCATAATGCATGACTTGAAAAATAGTATCTAAACACTTGACAAGCAATAAGACAGTCTAACCCTCAAATACTTGGTGTATTACCATACCCTCCTTCTATAATACAATACAACTCCACTCAACCATCCTATAAGGTTACCAACTACTTCCCAACATATAAATATCCCCTAAAATGTCCAAAAATTCTTCACCCAAGATCATACATAAGGAGCGGCAAAAATAGGTAGTAACCTTATCTTAAATTCTGGAAATTTATTCTCTTAACTTGAATTCTTCAATACTTTAAGCTTTCCTTCAAGTCAAACCAAATAAGAAGAGAAGTCTTTTAGAAGTCAAAGAGAAGTGGGATTGCCAAGCTTTGAGAGGGCTTCCCTATACCTTAAACATAAAGAACCCGATTTTCATAACTTTTCATAGTAGAATCAAGTGAAATCTATGAATTACTTACTTACCTTAGCAAAAGAAGAGAAGGATTCTCCAAGAACCCTAGGGAAAATTTTAGGGCTGTTGTATAAAGATTTGACAAAGCTTGAGCGAGACTTGAGAAAATCTAAATTTTTTTGCAAGTTTAAAATGATGAAAATAAGCTGATCCTTACCTTTTAAAAGGGGCCCATTTTTACCGTCTCTCTACAACTCTTTTTGGACCAGATTTTATCTTTAATTTGGGCAATAATTTGGTCAACTTAGTGATGCACCTACTTGGCCATTTTAAGGTGGACAATTCTCAAACTGGGTGATGCACCTACTTGCTCTTTCTAAGTTGATCAAATCGTCTAAGTAGGTGATGCACCTACTTGTCACCTACTAGCTTAATTTAGCCAAGCAAGCACCTCATTTATTTTATTATAGTTTTTAAATTGGAATTTATTTACTTTAACTTAACACTTTACTTTAAACTTTAAGCTCAAATATCACCATACTAACTCAAGTTTAAATACCTCCGTTGATGTTAACTTTTTTATATAAAAATAGTAACATTTTCATCCAAGAAAATATACACCATTATTAGTGTAACAACCATCAAGGTTGTTTTTCATTTTTGTGCATTTTGAATATTTTAACCTTTTCCATAGTTGCTTTATGGTATTTATGGCATGTGGGGGTGGGTAGTACAACTCTCAAGGTGGTTGGTTGAAAAATATATACGTTTATTATTTTGAAAGATTTGAAAGTTGATATAGTTGACTTTAGTCAACATCTAAAGAAGTTGAGATCTTATCAAAACTTCATCAATACCATGAGCTCCAGAACCTGATTTTTGTGTTAGTAAAATTTTTGGCTTAGATCCTGAGACATGCAGAAGGGGTTTGAAAGAGTTTTTAAGTTTTGAAAGTGAGAAAGTTAAGAAAATTGACCAAAGTCAACACTTGAGGTCAGAAAAGTCATTTTTGCATTTTGATGATTCCACTATGACGGGAGGTGATGTTTTGGTCTAGTTGAAAGTTTTGTTCAGTTATCGAGGTTTTTGGATGAGATTTAAGTCGTTGTTTGAAAATTTAGAAATGTCTAAATTAAGAGTTGACTTTGGTTAATATTTGATCAAGATAACCTTGATTCTGTGTTTTGATAGTTCCATTAGATCTGGAATATTGTTTCCAGTCTAGTAGCATATTTGATTTGTGTCTAGGAGGTTCTAGATGAGTTTCATGTGGATTATTAACCATTTGGACGCATTGGGCTTGTTTAAGCATAAAAATGTGTCGACTTAGAGGTTCATTTTTAGTTCAAGAGATCGAAAAATTATTCTGAGACTTCTAAAATATTGAGCATGAATTATAGGACTGATTCAGAAAGTTTGGTGTAATTTTAATAAGTCGAGATCAGATTTTTATCGCGAAACATGAAATAATATTTTAACAAGCAAATCTTATATCTAATTGAAAAAACGAGTGTGAAATGGAGTTTTGATTGGATTAGTAGATTTGTATTATTATTCAAGACTTAAAGGAAAAATAATCGGTGAATTTTAACTTCGTATGAAGGAGTAACTGTTATTTTAAAGAAAAAAATATTGCTGGTGTGCACCTTTAGCTACTAGTATTGGGACTTTTAGCGGTGGTAAATAGATCTTTAGCGACTAGAATCGTACATGAACAGTGTATTTATTTTCAAATTTCGTTCATTTAGTAAAAATTAATTTTTGGAAGGTCCAATTTAGGTGATTTCGATGCATTTTTTTATATGATCATTGAGTAGTATTTCCACCCTTATTTTATTTATTTTCCTGGAATATCCTATTTTTTCATGATTTTGATTCACAAAAGTTGAGATTTGAAACCCCAAAGATAAGAAATCAAAAGTTTTTGATTTGATGATCAATTTGTGATGAATTTTTATTGATTTTTGGAACTTAAGATTCTCGTAGTATGGGTAAACCAAATTTGATATAAATTTACTGAATTATCAATTATATTATCATTTTGGACCGCGTATGAAAATTGAAATTGGAGATTTTGAGCCTAAAGTGAATAAATCATACTTTGATGATTTGAAAGTCAATTTGAGCTTTATTTTTGATAAAATTGTATATTTGAGTTCTTTAAGTTATGGATAATATGATTTTCAAATAAAATTCTTGTTTTGTTGTTGCGGACTCAACATTGACTTTTTTTAATCCGAAATAGAAGTATCGCAATATAAGTGTCTATATGTCATGACCTAATTTCTCAGTAATGATGGCACCTACTACTCCCAGTAGGTGAACCAATCCCCGTAGCCCGAAACGATCAGTAATGGGCTACTATCCATCAAACAAGTAGAAGAAGCATAATATAGGTTGAAGCAAGGGAAACTAAGATAAAGAATAAGCAACAGTAATGCATAAGCGGAAGCTAAACCAAACCTCAAAACCTGGTATCATAGTATAAGAGTCAAAACTACATCAACGGAGTACAAAGAATCCAAAATAATATATACATATCTGCCTCTGAATAACTGAAGAGTACAAGATGTAGAGGATGAGCTCAAAGCTAAGCCCGGCCATCAAGAGCTCACCCTCAATCTCGGATAGTCGAAAAGATCAGCCATACGAGTCTCCAACAAATCAACAATGATGAATCACACTAGGATCTGCACCAAGAAGATATAAAGTGTAGTATGAGCACCAATTACTAAACAACGGGTACCAAGTAGGTATCATAGGCCGACTAGGCATATATAAGATATAAGAGCAGTAATAAAGCAGAAAAGAAGCAAATAGTCACAGAAACAACGGATAAGTACATGGAAGCTAGTACAGAAGGATACAAAAATAAGGCAACATACTTGGCTAGATACTAGAATATATATCTCACAGAGACAGGTGAAAGAAAGAGATAACACACCTGGGATCCATGCCATAACAATATATAAAGAGAGTTTAAGAAGAAGGAGGTATACCGGTAACCTCAAGTAAAAATAATAGGAGGAAAAGAAATAACAGTAACCATGCTTGCAAACAATACCAAGAACTAACTCATGCTAGTAATACCACTTCTAATTACCAATCACCGGAATACAACCATACTAGAGATCCATATTGCAATTATATAACTATAAGTCTACCTACAGTCTCAACAGGTGCCCAAACACCCGAGGAACGCACACAAGTAAAGACAAACCCTCCGTCATCCCATACTAGCAGAGTGTACACTCAACAGACATCAAACAAGGGTGGAATCAGACACACACGTAAGATATGATGTAATAGTTGAAAACCAGGTAGAACAGTAACCCAATATGTACCTCCTCCAGCGCCTACAGGCCCAGTAGGTAGGGTCTATGGAAGGACACAACCCGCATACCTCAACTACACCATGTACCCCTCCCCCGGCACACTCAGCACGTAACCCCTGGCCCGGGTCAAAAAGGTCCATAGAGGTCCTCGACCAAATACTAACTCTCAAAACCTCAACAAAATAGTCCAGAATGAATCCGGATCCAAATAAGTCACCAGACATCAAAAATGCACGCCCAGGGTCCTACCAAGATCTAAATCAATGAATCAAACCTCAAAAATCCTACAAGGGTGCCCGGACATAACCGGGTCTAAAACAGTAGTAAAACAAGTTTGATGCTTGGCCTGACCGAGTCTAGTATTATCACTGATCAACAGTAAGACATGTCTAGCACTCTGGCCTCGCCGACTCTAGTAGGAGTCTGAAAACAGTGATAAAATCAATCTACTAACTTTCTTACCCTAAGAAGATCCATAAAAATCAGTGCCAAACCATTTTACAACCATTTTTCGCTAAAAACGAGCCCTCGGGGCCATGCAAGGTTTAGAAAACCATGTAAGGTTCACACGACGCCAAACTATAGTAAAAATCATGTAGAAATCTTTGTATATGCATGATAGATTGCATGTACAAACACAAATAGTAGCCCAACAGCTCACAATCAACCTATTGGCCCTGCACAGGCTCCAATCACTCTACAACATAGATAACAAGCCTAAGATTGCAATATCGATGTTCGAGACTCACCGACATTCCCAAATAACCTATCATTTATGGTCCAGAGTCAAATACAAGGACACACTGGACCACAAGTGTGATATTATATACTAATATGAATACTACAATCAATGAGTCAAATGACACGGACATGAAAGAACATGTAAGATTTGGGGTACCAAGCTAATAAAATAAACCCAAGGATGCCAATTAGTATAATTATATCCTATATATGCAAAGTCTAGAAGAATTAAACCGTAACCTACCTGTCGTCTGGTGAGAAGCTGCTGGAACGACGATGTCCAAGCCCAAACTGCTCCGAGAAGCTCTGAAACATAATCAAACTATCAGAAGCATAAACTACGCATTAAAATGAGACTAATGATACTCATATTGATATAATAATAGTCGAGTCAAAATTCGAATAACCGGCGAGCCCGTGGGCCCCACAACCTAAGGCCGGAAATAGAAGAGCAGACAATAATCACCACACTCCCAAGAGTACATGCTCAGAGTATTGGACAAAAAGACCAAGGATAATGGCTCAAAATAGCTAGCCAACAACAAGAATAACTGAGGAATCAATGGGGCAAATTTAATGGAAATAAGCGGATAAAACTTACAATAGTGATGGAGAAACGATCATAGGCAAGGATTTCAAACCCCAGCACCATTAATTGAAGTAATGCAGAGCTTTGGTGAATTTGGAGCTAACAACAATAGAGGAAATGAATTTTTGAGTGATGAAAACGAAGGATAAGGTTTATATATTGCCTAGGGTCGGTCATCGCGATCGCGGAGGGACCCCACACCATCATGATGACCACACTGGCTAGACCATCATGATCGCGAGGACTAGCCACACAATCACAAAGAACAAGAGGGGAAAGGCTGAATTACGATCGCAGAGACAGACATCGCGATCGCATAGAATAAGGGAACAAAGACAACATCGCAGTCGCAAAGAGGGCCTTAACAATTGCAAAGAACAAATGTACGAGGTCCATATGACCTTCATCGCAGTCGCGTGGAGGGACCTCACGATCTTGATTAAGGCCTGAGGCCTGTACCTACAACATCAACCAGCAGAAATAAAAGAGAAAAAAGTCCTCGGGTGGGCCTATAGGGCCCATATGTGACCCCGCACGCGCAAATGAACTATGCTAATGTACCAAACATAGCATTCTATTTCCGAACTAAATAGAACTGACAGAAAACCCAACGGAGGTTGATTTAGTAAAAAGTGGGCCCAACACGCCAAACCAACCTTAAGCCAAAATAGAACTCAACACCCAAAAATGAGTCTAGAAGTCTTAGGACCTGAACCAAAGGTCCCTCTAGCCCAAAGTCGACATTCATGAACTAACAGCACTAACAAAATTTTCATCTGAGGCCGTCTTCTACGAATATTGACTAAAGTCAAATTTCCAAGCTCAACTGGCTAGAAAACACAAAAAAACAACACAAAACCAAACTGAAAGATCCCAGACCTCGACCAAGGGTCCATCTAGACCAAAATCCATGCTCTAGAGCTAATGGAACTATCAGAATTTGTTTCTGAGCGCGTTTACTTAGAATGTTGACCAAAATCAATGATATTCTAAGTTAAGCCTCTAAAATAGTGAAACAACCATAATGACCAAACAAACGGCCAGGGCACCGAACCACCAGTCCTAGAAAGCTATAAATTACTTGGGGCCGCTACAGGCAATCTCTAACAGTACAAAAAAAGAACAAACATAGAAATAACCGAAAGGGTCATTACATCATCCACTACTTAAAAGGACTTTCATCCTTGAATGTCAAGAACAAGGAAGTACCTGAAGGCTTAAACAATTGTGGATATTGAGCCCACAACTCTCTTAGTCTCCCAAGTATCCTTCTCAACTGGATGGTGCCTCCACTAACCTTTCACCACCGTAATCTCCCTAGACCTCAGCCTCCTGACATCTCTGGCAAAAATAGCTACCAGCTCCTCAACAAAGGCTAAACTCTCATCCAACTGAACCGTGTCCCAGTGCAACACATGAGACTCGTCTGGAACATACCATCGCAACATCAATACATGGAAAATTGGGTGCATTGCAGAAAACATCAAAGGCAAAGCTAACTGATAGGTAACACTGCCAACCCTCTGAAGAATCTCAAATGGCCCAATGTACCTGGGGATAAGCTTGCCCTGTCTACTAAATCTCATCACACTCTTCATGGGAGATACATGGAGGAACACCAAGTCACAAACACTAAACTCTAAGGCACGAAGTCTACGATCAGCATAACTCTTCTGCCTACTTTGGGCTACCCAAAGTCTATCCTGCATCACTCGAACTCTGTCTAAGGAATCATGAAGCAAATCTATACTCTGTGGCCTAGACTCTAAACCATCAAACTAACCAATCGACGATCTACAATGCCTACCATACAAAGCCTCAAAAGGTGCTATGCCAATGCTCGAATGGAAACTATTATTATAAGAAAACAAGACCAAAGGCCCAAGCTGATCCCCAGAACCTCCAAAGTCAAGAACACAGGCCTGAAGCATGTCTTCCAGGACCTGAATAGTCCTCTCGGACTAGCCATCTGTCTGAGGGTGGAATGCATTACTAAGCTGAACCTATGTACCCAAGTCTCGCTGAATAGGCCTCCAAAACTGAGATGTGAACTGAGTGTCATGGTCTGAAATAATAGAAGCTGGGACCCATGCAACTGAATAATCTCACGAAGGTAAATCTGAGCCAATCTCTATGCACTGTAAGTAGTCTGGACCGGTATGAAGTGCACTGACTTATTCAGCCTATAAACAATCACACAAATAAAGTCAAACTCTTGAGAAGTACGAGGCAATCTAACTATGAAGTCCATAGTAATCCCTTCCCACTTCCACTCAGGTATAGGAAGTCACTGCATTAATCCAGCAGGTCTCATGTGCTCAAACCTAACTTGTTGACAGTTCAAGCATCGAGATATAAACTCTGCTATGTCCCACTTTATACCACTCCACTAGTAAAGATGTCTCAAATCTCTATACATCTTTGTTGTGCCAGGATAAATGGAGTATCTAGAACAATGTGCCTCACGAAGTATCAACTGTATCGAATCCCCAACTCTTGAACACAAAGATGACTGTCAAACCTTAGAACCCCATCTGAATCTAGAGTAGCCTGGCTGGGCTCACCCCGATTCACCTGATCACGAAGGTCACACAATCTCTAATCCTCAAACTATTGGCTCTGAATCTGGTCAACTAGAGTAGAACGAACCTCAATACTGGCAAGAACTCTGCTAGGATCTGACAAGTCAATCTTACACAAATGGTTAGCCAAGGAGTAGATATCCAAGACCAACGGTCTCTCAAAAACTGAAAGTGAAGCTAGGCTGCCCATAGTCACTGCCTTTTGACCGAAGGATCCGCTACCAATTTGCATTGCCCAGATGATACAAAATTGTGAAATCAAAGTCCTTCAGTAACTCAACCCATCTCCTTTGTCTCGAGTTCATCTCTCAGTGACTCGTGATGTACTGAAGGCTATGGTGATCGGTGAATATCTCACAGTGAACCAATATAAGTAGTGCCTCAAAATCTTTAGCGCAAAAACTACCGCTGCCAACTCCAAGTCATGAGTGGGGTAGTTGCGCTCGTGAACCTTTAGATTTCTTAATGCATATGCTATTACACGACCCTACTGCATCAACACATAACCAACACCGACTCCTAAAGCATCACAATATACTGAGAAACTCTGACCCTCAACTGGCAAGGTCAACACTGGAGGTGAGGTCAATAAGGCCTTAAGCCTCTAGAAGCTACCCTAGCACTGATCCAACCACTGAAATAGGATATCCTTCCTAGTCAGCCTAGTCAAAGGTGCTGCTATGTAATAAAACCCCTTGATGAACAATCTGTAGTACCTTGCTAACCCAACAAAGCTACGAAACTCGGTAGGAGTAATAGGTCTCGGCCAATCATGAATAACTAAAATCTTCCTCGGGTCTACTCTAATTCCATCCTTAGACACCACGTGTCCTAGGAATGCAAATAACTCAAGCCAAAACCCGCACTTTGAGAACTTGGCATAAAGCCGATGATCTCTCAAAGTCTGGAGTATGATCCTCAAGTGCTGCACATGCCCATTCCTACTCCGTGAGTATATCAAGATGTCGTGTATGAAAACTAACACAAATGAGTCCAAGTACGAGCTAAACACCCTGTGCATTAGTTCCATGAAAGTTGCGGGGACATTAGTCAACCCAAAAGACATCACCAGGCACTCATAGTGGCCATAACGTGTCCTGAATGTTGTCTTTGGGATGTCCTCCACCCTAATCCTCAACTGGTGGTATACATTTAGATCGTGAAGATAATCAAACAATTTATCAATACGCGGCATCAAATACCTATTCTTCACAATTACCTTATTCAGCTGCCTATAATCAATACATATCTGCATCGACCCATCTTTCTTCTTCACGAAAAGAACTAGAGCACCCCAAGGCGACACACTCGGCAAAATGAATCCCTTAGCTAACAAGTCCTGAAGCTGCTCCTTAAGCTCTCTCAACTCAGCTGGAGCCATACAGTAAGGAGAAATTGAAATGGGCCTGGTGCCCAGCTCTAACTCAATAGCAAAATCAATATCTCTCTCAGGTAGAAGGCCTGGAAGGTTAGTAGGGAACACATCCAGGAAATCTCTAACCACATAAACTGACTTAAGGGAAAAAGGGTAGGCACTAGCATCTCAGACATATGTTAGATAATCCAAACACTCATGAGAAATCAACTTCCTAGCTCGAAGACAAGAGATGTTCCCAAATGGTGCACGACTGACAGAACCCTTCCATACAACCAAGGATACACCGAGCATAGCTATGGTAATGGTCTTGGAATTGCAACCTAAAACAGCACGGTGAGGGGAAAATTAGTCCATGCCAGAATCACGTTAAAGTCTAACCTCATCTAATCACCTCAAGTCTCCAAATCACCAACATAAATCATACAAGACCTCATAATCTGATCCACTACTAAAGAATTTCCTACTGGGGTTGAAAGAGATACATGCATAGACAACGGCTTACTAGCCAACCCCAACCAAGACAATTAGTAGGCAGAAAAATACAAGCAAGTAGATCCAGGATCAAATAAAGCAAAAGCTGGTTGTCGGCATACAGAAATCGTACCTGTGATCACAGCATCTAAGGCCTCTTCCTCTGGTCTCCCAGAGACCACATAAAATTGACAATGACTACCACCTGAGTGACCACCATCCTTACCACCTGTCCCGCCTTATGGGGCACCACCTCTAGCCTGACCACCACTCCCTGTAGCCAGTGGGTGAACTGCATGAATGGGCTGAGCCGGATAAACTGTACCCTACTAGGGGAATCTCTAGCAGAATAACCACTAACCCCATACTCATAGCAAGTTGTACACCACTAGGGGCACTCTTTAGCATAGTGACCACTAACACCATACTCATAGCAAGGCCCTAACAACCTACCTTATCAAGATGGACCAACTGAACTTATGTGGCAATCATGGCCCAATGCCCCGAAAGATGCACCCCTCGAAGGTTAACAACGATAACCATGATGGCTACTCTGACCTCGATCAAGATGAGGACTACTCAAAGAATGAAGCCAAGCCTGAAATAGTCTACTAAACTGACCCTGGTATTGCTATGGCTGATAACCTTTGCCCCACTGGCCTGAACCCTTACCACTATGATGGGAACGATTGTAGCTACCCTGATGTGGAGGCCTCTTATCTCTGGACCTGGAATCATGACAATGCAAATCCTGTATGGTATGTGCATATTCTACAATAGCCTACAATGATTTACCACTAGCAATCAATATCCCCATTGGCTCTCTAAACTCTATCCACAATCCCCAAACAAACCTACCGACTCTGTCGGGCTAGGTAGGCATGATCATAGCCCTAAATAGAGAAAGCTTGTGGAAATGAGTTTCAAACTCTCATACTGTCATAGAACCCTATATAAGTGTAGTGAACTGCCCCTACAATGATCCCTGTCATTCTGTGGCAAGAACTTGGCCATAAAGGCCTCATAAAACTCCGACCTGGACAATGGAGGTGACGAAGATAGTCTGCAAGCACCCTGGGCCCTCCACCATAACTTAGCTAGGCCCTCCAACTGGTAAGTAGTGTATCTAACACCGTGAGTCTCTAGTAAATCCAAATGGTGTAGCATCTCCTTACAAGTAGTAATGAAATCATGTGGATCCTGACCAGAAGTACTAGCAAGCCTCGGATATGCCAATATCAGAAACCTACGCTACACCTTCTTCTCTATCTCTGTCATAGCTGGGTGAGGATCAAGAGGTTGTGCAACAGATGGAACTGAACGAACTTCAACACGGGGAGCCACAGTAGCAGGCTGTGCTCCTAAACTCTGGGCACCCAGGGCTGCCTTTGAGCGGATGTCTTTCCTACCTCATTAGGCTGATCCCCGATTATACCCAATAACGGCAAAAGTAAACCCCAAATATTTGAAGACTAAGCTGGGGCTGATGCTGGCACTGAAGCTGATACTGGAGCTAGTGGCACCTGGGCTGTCCCCTGGTCCACATGCAGCTGCTCCAGAATAAACTCGAGCTCAATCTCGACCCTAGAAGCTCTAATTGGTGCCGCTGCTCGGGCATATCCTTCAGATCTACCTCTGCAGCATCCCCGATCCCTAGGTGGAGTCGAAAGTGTAGGGGTCGAATGCTCTCCTCTGCCTGATAATGATGATCTCGTATGAACCATATGCGAGAGAATTAAATAGAACAAGTGAGATTTCAAGAAACTTCCAAGGATACTACGCACGAGATAGAAGCAAGAAAAGGTCCATGTTTCCTATGATGATAATGTAGCCTCCCAAAGATTGAGTACGTATGTCTCCGTCCCGATCTGCAAGACTCTACTAGAGATTGGCTCCTATATCGATGACACCGATGAACCTAGAACTCTGATACCAAGCTGTCACGACCCAATTTATGGATTATTATGGCACCTACAACCCTCCAGTAAGTGAACAAATCCTCATAGCTGAAAATGGTCAGTAATGGGCTACTATCCATCAAGCAAGTAGAAGAAGCATAATATAGGCAGAAGCAAGGGAAAATAAGATAAAGAATAAGGAACAGAAATGCATAAGCAGAAGCTAAACCAAAATCTGGTATCATAGTATAACAGTAACTACATCAATAGAGTACAAAGGATCCAAAATAATATATACATATTTGTCTCTGAATGACAAAAGAGTACAAGATGTAGAGGATGATCTAAAAGCTAAGCCCGGTCATCAAGAGCTCACCCTCAGCCTTGGATAGTCCAAAAGATCAGCCACACGAGTCTCCAAAAAATCACCGGTGATAGGCCATAGTAGGATATGCACCAACAAAATAAAGAGTGTAGTATGAGCACCAATTTCTAAGCAATGGGTACCCTGTAGGTATCATAGGCCAACTGGGCACATATAAAATTTAAGAGCAGTAATAAAGTAGAAAAGAAACAAGTAGTCACAAAAATACTGATAAGTACATGGAAGCTAGCACAGAAGGATACAAGAAGAAGGAAACATACTTGGATAGGTACTAGAATATATATAACACAGACACAGGTGAAAGAAAGAGATAACGCACCTGGGATCCATGCCATAAAAATATATAAAGAGAGTTTAAGAAGAAGGTAGCATACCAGTAACCTCAAGTAAGAATAGAAGGAGGAAAGGAAATAAGAGTAACCAGGCTTGCAAACAATACCAAGAACCAATTCATGCTAGTAATACCACCTCCAATTACCAATCACAAGAATACAACCATACTAGAGATCCATATTGTAATAAAATAATGATAAGTCTACCTACAGTCCCAAAATGCGCCCATACACCCGAGGAACGCATACAAGTGAAGACAAACCCTCCGACATCCTATACTATCGGAGCGTACACACAACAGACAGCAAATAAGGGTGGAATTAGACACACACATATGATATAATGTGATAGTTAGAAACTAGGTGGAATAGTAACCCTGCTTGTACCTCATCCAACGTATACGGGCCCAGTTGGTAGGATCTATGAAAGTACACAACGTGCATACATCTACTACACCATATACCCCTCCCCAGCACACTCAGCGCGTAGCCCCTGGCCTGGGTTGACAAGGTCCATAGAGGTCCTCGACCACATACTAACTCTCAAAACCTCAAAAAAAATAGTCTAAAATGAATCAAGATTCAAATAAGTCACCAGACCTCAAAAATGCACGCCTGAGGTTCTACCCGAGTTTAAATCAATGAATCAAACATCAAAAGCCCCTACAAGGGTGCACGGACATAACTGAGTCTAAAACAGTAGTAAAACAAGTTTAATGCTTGGCCTAACCGAGATTAGTATCATATCCGATCAATAGTAAGACATGTCAAGCACTCTGACCTCGCCCACTCTAGTAGGAGTCTGAAAACAGTGATAAAATAAACCTACTAACTTTCTTACCCTAAGAAGATCCATAAAAATCAGTGTAAAACCATTTTACAACCATTTTTGCCAAAAATGGGTCCTCGGGGCTATGCAAGGTTTAGAAAACAATGTAAGGTAGGACCAAAGCCAAAACCGTAGTAAAAATCATGTAGAAACCTTCATATATGCATGATAGATGGAATGCTCTAACACAAATAGTAGCCCAACAGCTCACAATCAACCTATCTGCCCTGCACAGGCTCTAATCACTCTATAGAATAGATAACCAGCCTAAGATCACAATATCGATGTCCGAGACTCACGGATATTCCCAAATAACCCACCATTTATGGTCCAGAGTCAAATACAAGGCCACACAGGACCACAAGGGTGATATTATCAACTACTATGAATACTACAATCAATGAGGGAAATGATACGGACATGAAAGAACGAGCATGGTCTGGGGTACCAAGCTAATAAACCCAACCCAAGGATGCCAATTAGTACAATTATATCCTATATATGCGAAGTCTAAAAGAGTTAAACTGTAACCTACATGTCATCCAGCGACAAGCTGCTGGAAAAATGATATCCAAGCCTGAACCGCTCTGAGAATCTCCAAAACATAATAAAACTATCATAAATATAAACTACGCATTAAAACGAGAATAATTATACCTATATTGCTATAATAATAGTCAGGTCAAAATTCGGATCACCAGGGGCCCGTGGACCCCACCACCCAAAGTTGGAAAAGGAAGAGCAGACAATAATTTTCACACTCCCAAGAGTACATGCTTGGAGTATTGGACAAAAAGACCAAGGATAATGGCTCAAAACAGCTAGCCAACAACAAGAACAATTGAGGGATCAAGGGGGCAAATTTAACAGAAATAAGCAGATAAAACTTATAATAGTTATGGAAAAATGATCACATGCAAGGAATTCACACCCCAGCACTTAGAATTGATGCAATGCAGAGCTTTAGTGAATTTAGATCCAACAACAATGGAGGAAATGAATTTTCTAGTGATGAAAATGAAGGAGAAGGTTTATACACTGCCTAAGAGTCCTTCATCGTGATCGCGAAGGGACCTCATAATGCTCGAATCGTGCTCTCCAATTAGGAGATCACGGCGATTGTGTAGTCAAAACAAAATTTATAATTCCCAACGAGTGTCTGGGTCATACCCAAGGAAACAATGTAGTTGCGATCAAGCTAATAAAGAATCTAAGCAACTTATTGACGTTCAAATAACAAAAAGGGAAAAGATATCTAAAAGGGGTTTTTAACTACAACTAAAAGATAAAAAAAAAAAAAAAGATAAAGTGATCAATGGCTTTCCTTGCTTTCGTCAAGAAAGGAAAACAAGGGAGAATTGGGAGTGGGAATTCAATTCACAAGACTTGCACCCGGTTGACACCTAAGTAGTCTTGGCTATTGGTATGCTTAACTGTCTCTCAACCAATCAATCATATATCTCGTGTGTTTTTCTTGAACTAGCACGAGTAAGTAATAAACCAGCCAATTAACTTGGGGAAGTCGTCCTATTTCTAGCTCAGACCCTTAAATAGGAGATTCCGTGATTGGATCTATCTCTAGCCTCCAATCTAGATGAATTCCAAAGTTCCCACTATTGAATCTTCCCGAATTTAGGGAAATTCTCTCTCGAGCAATAACCCAAATCAGAAAACTAAGTCAATGTTTGCAACTATTGACCATAAATTCTAGCAATGCAAGATTCAAGTGACCCAAATAATCAAACAAGAACAAATTTAGATTTAGAATAAAACACCCAACAAATATTATCTCTAATACAAACACAAAATCTGAAGTCAACAATACACCAAATAAACAGCAATTAAGAACAAGAGTTGAAGAATGGAATCTAAAGACTTACAATAAAGAGCATCGAAATCTTCACTCCTATGGTATTGGTTGATGAACCTTTCTCCCAAGCTTGCTCAAAAGTTGTGAAAAAATAGCAAAAGATATGTTCCAAGATGGCTTAGAAGTGTTTTATGTGAATTGGAGTTTCCAAGAAATGGGAATTTCTAAATTTGTCCCGCAGCTGATGAATCCTTTTTCCCGATCGCGTGCATGACCTTCGCAATCGTGAGGATCTTCAATTTACTTCACCGAGATTGCGTGAATCGACTCTCGCAGTTGCGATGCTTTGAGTTTATTCCAACTCATCGCGATATCGTGGCTTTGTCTTCGCGGTTGTGATGATGATTTTGGTGCCAGTGTCCAACAACTCTCTTTTTGCTCCCTTTGACTTGTTTTCACTTGAATCTTTCTCGAACCCTTCTAAAACACAGATACTTGTAAAATAGAAGGAATTCTTGTGAAATTGCACTATTTATCCACTTCATACTAGCAAAAGCATAAGATTAGAAGCTAAATAAGTAGGTAGAATACCAACTTATCAAACCCCCAAACTTGAACTATTGCTTGTCCTCAAGCAACCTAAAAATTCTAACTCTAGAGGCATAAAACACAAGTGCAAATGACAATACCACAAGCTAA
This sequence comes from Jaltomata sinuosa, assembly GCA_003996215.1. NCBI lineage: Eukaryota > Viridiplantae > Streptophyta > Magnoliopsida > Solanales > Solanaceae > Jaltomata > Jaltomata sinuosa. The sequence continues at coordinate 110,717 of QJPP01004366.1, forward strand.
GGAAAACCCATTTCAAGCACCAAACATGACTTCGATTGGTACTAATGATTAGTCAATCACATGCTAACTTACTGTAAGCATTTCCTTTGATTCAAAACACAAACTCATGATGCAAAAGCACAATAAGAACAACCAAGTGACAACAACCAATCCTCAAGATGTAACTCCAACCACTTGCTTACCAAAAGATGCTCATTTGGCTCATTTTTGGAGTTTATCAATGTCACTAACTATCCTAATTTGCATGCCCTCACAAGAATGAAAGTCCCAAAAACATACTATGTACAAAGTTAATCACAAGGGACAAATACAAACACTCACACTCCCAAGGAAGTTCAAGTGCACACATGTCTAGCCATAGGCTTGCCCTTTATGTAGATTGCCACTAATGTGGGGTAACCAAGCTTGGAATCACCAAGGACTTGCGGGTTACAATGTTTGCTAGGGCAAAGGTGAGGATATCATTTAGTTCAAGTGACTACACCTCCCTAATGCTCTTTGCTCTCGCTTCGAACACCGCACACATTTTCAATTTCATCTTCACCTTATTTCTCCCTAACACAACCCAAGATTCTCCTTTTTAACTCATGATCATTTAACTCCTTATATCACCTTCACTTGGCAGCACCTATTTTTAATTTTCATTTTGCTCATTGGATTGATCTTTTGGAGCAATTTTCAATTTGGAATCAAGGTGCTACCTTGTACTTTAAGTGCATTTCTTTCTTCTCCTCATTTGATCACATGCACCCCCAAACTTAGGCATTTGCCTATATTATTTTTTGTTTCTCCCCACACCCCCCAAACTTAGGCTTTTAGCCTAAATTTCATTTTCAAGCAATTAGGGAGCATGGGTGCCAAGATAGAGGTTCCAAAAAGGTCAAGGTGTTACAAGGTGCCAAAGGATGGTCACAAGCTCAAAAGGGGTTCACTAGGGTTGATGTCATGGGAAGTCATTTGGGTGAGGTGGCTATCAAAAAAGGCCTAAGGTCATTTTCCAAGCTTGGTTACACCTAGAATTTCTCCTTGAATCATATTCGGGGCAAGTTCTAGACGACACACATGCACAAGAATTATTCAACTAAACCTCGCCACACATGGCATGTGAATCATTCAAGAAGAATCAATTTTTAACTTCCTAAACAAGAACAAAGATGAGCTATTCTACATTATCACCACTAATGAGTCAAGAGTCACAAAAGTATTAAAAGAGTTGTCACAAAATCACTCTTTGCCATGCATTTTTTTTTACAATTTTTTTTGGAAGGGTATGCCTATTTCACTTAGCATGCAAGACTACCTCATTGGTACCAAACAAGTCAATTTGCAACCAAAACCTCAAAAGATGACGATTTTTCCTTAAAAATGTCATCACTCAGTCTATCATTGGGCCAATTCATCTATCTAAATCGCCATGGCTACACAAGATGGATCAAAATAAGTATCACACTTTCCGGACACATGCGATTTGCACATGACAAAATACGTATCACACGTGCAATGCACATGCTAATTAGTGAGCATGTGTGAAGCTTGTGCGGTTCGCATAATGACCTGTGCGGCCCACATATCTCCTAGCAAGATCCATCTAGCCTAACGGGTACTCAGACTTCCCCTGGCCTAAAACAACCAACATCTCAACTACAAAATAATAAAAGAAGCTAGAAAGTAAAGAAAACTAAAAATAACTAAACCATCACCTTCTTCCACAACAACACCACAGCCTGACAGGGCATAAAAACAAACAAAACAAGCCTGGAAAAGGCATCATAATGAGATGTGTTGGTGTTTATGATAAGTTACAATTAGTGACGCAATGGAAGAACTTGATGGAATTTACTGTGTGCCAAGAGTAGAGGGAGCACCTTTGTTTTGAGAAGAAAACGTTTGGAGCATTATGATTTTTGAACATTTTAAAAATTTACCTGAACTACTTGGAGTCTTCGCGTCCGCATTCGCGAAGGCTTGAAGTTCAACTGGCCTTCGCGTTCACATCCAGTCCATGTGTTTGCAAAGGCTTGACATAACCTGGGCTTCGCATTCACGGACAGTCTTCCGCATTCTTAAAGAAGACTGGTCTAACCAGATTTTCACTTTTTCTTCAGCCTACTGCCCGCGATGTGCGACGCGATGTGCTATGGGCACTTTATGAGGTGCGAAATGCACCATGTTTGCACATGCCAATATTTTTGAGCAATCCACTGGTTGCTTGTGCCATGGCATATGCAACGGGCACTCGTCCAGGTGCGAAAAACATATTTTTCAGAGGTGTTTTTGGTGCTTCTAATTACTTGGTTCCTCTTCTCATTTCCATGGGCACCTAGAACACACCAAAAAGAAACAAAAAGTAAAGTAAAGCATAATAATGATGGGTTGCCTACTATCAAGCGCATAAATTAATGTCGCGGTGCGACGCCGACTACCTCACCATCGAGATTCCCACTGGGAATATTTGAACCTTTGACCCAAATATGAATTGAATTTCCGGTGGCACTCCCGGGGTGAAGGTTTGAGCATGAGAAGGCCAATCTCTTGATTACGCATTCCATAATTTGTGGCCTTCAAGTGAGGAAGGACACTTTGATTTCATTCCAAGACAAACACAAAATCGGATAGACCTTCATCCACCCTCCTTCTAAGGTCTTTCAAAAGCTTGATTACTTTGACTTTCATCCATTAAATCAAACTTAAGGTCAAACAAAGGTTAAAGTGGGATTTGGGCGTCTCCACATTCAAGCTTGCCTCGTTCATAACCTCCTCACTTAGAGATGTTATTACATCATGACCCACAGATGGGGTAGTTGGTTGCAACCCCACCTTCAATTCATGATCCTCCTATGTGTTTTCCTCTTCTTTCGCCCTTGTGTCCACAAAGCATTGCTTTATGGATTGCATACCCTCCTCATGGGTTTCTAGCGAGGCCAAGAGGGTCTGTAGCTTACCATATATGCCTTCTTCGCTTGCGAATTCATGGTCCATGTTAAGGTCACAATCACCACTAGCAACATTGTTAGCACAAGAAGGGGGATGGAGATGATCATCATTGGGGAAATCGCTCCAATGTCCATTACGACCACCACACAAATAGAAATTGCGCCCATCTTAGGAATAAGAGGGAGAATACCTTCCTCTCCTAGGGCCAATTTTACACCTTTGTGCAAGGTGGGGTCCTCCATAATAAAAATAATAGTTGAGAATATATATTGGAATGCAACCATCACCATTTCTAAAATCCAAATAAGCCATGATGCCATCAACAAACTAAAACTGAAAAAAGGAAAAACAATTATTCACAAAAAGAAAAACTAGAATAAATAAACTCAAATTCTAAACTAACTCAATACGCAAAATTATTCTCCGACAATGATGCCACTTTTGATAACGCTCAAATCATGCTGTCCAATTAGGAGGTCACGGCAATCGCGTAGTCAAAACAAAATTTATAATTCTAAATGAGTGTCGAGGTCATACCCATGGGAACAATATAGTCGCGATCGAGCTAATAAAGAATCTAAGAAACTTATTGAAGTTCAAATAACAAAAAGGGAAAAGATATCTAAAGAGGGGTTTTAACTACAACTAAAAGATAAAAGAAAAATCAAATAAAAGATAAAGTGATCAATGGCTTTCCTTGCTTTCATCAAGCAAGGACAACAAGGGAGAATTAGGAGTGGGAATTCAATCACAAGACTTGCATCTGGTTGACACCTAGGTCGTCCTGGCTATAGGTGTGCCTAACTGTCTCTCGACCAATCAAGCATATATCTCATGTGTTTTCTCTCGAACTAACACGAGTAAGCAATAAACCAACCAATTAACTTGGGGAGGTCATCCTCTTTCTAGCTCGGACCCTTAAATGAGAGATTCCACAATTGGAGCTATCTCTAGCCTCCAATCTAGATGGATTCCCAAGTTCCCACTATTGAATATTCCTGAATTTAGGGAAATTCTCTCTCGAACAATAACCCAAATAAGAAAACTAAGTCAATATTTGCAACCATTGACCATAAATTCTAGCAATGCAAGATTCAAGAGACCCAAATAATCAAACAAGAACAAATCTAGATTTAGAATCAAAGACCCAACAATTATTATATCTAATAAAAACCCAAAATCTCAATTCAACATTACACCAAATAAACAATAATTAAGAACAAGAGTTGAAGAATGGAATCTAAAGATTTACAATAAAGAGTATCTAAATCTTTACTCCTATGGTGTTGGTTGATGAACCTTGCTCCCAAGCTTGCTCAAACGTTGTGAGAATGTAGCCAAATATATGTTCCAAGATGGCTTTGAAGTGTTTTATGTGAATTGGGGTTTCCAAAAAATGGGAATTTCCAAATCTGTCCCGTAGCTGATGAATCCTTTGTTGCGATCGTGTGCATGACCTTCACGATATTGAGGCTCTTCAATTTCCTTCACCGCAATTGCGTGAATCCACTCTCGCGATCGCGATGCTTTGAGTTTCTGCGAACTCATCGCGATCGCGTGGCTTTCTCTTCGTGGTTGCGATGACCATTTTGGTGCCAGTGTCTAGCAGCTCTCTTTTTGCTCCATTTGACTTGTTTTCACTTGAATCTTTCTCGAACCCTTCTAAAACATAGAAACCTATAAAATAGATGGAATTCGTGTCAAATTGCACTATTTATCCACTTCATACTAGCAAAAGCATAAGATTAGAAGCTAAATAAGTAGGTAGAATACATACTTATCAGGACCCCACGCGGTCGTGATGACCATGCTAGCTAGACCATTTCGATCTTGAGAACTAGCCACATGGTCGTGAATAACAAGAGGGTAAAGTCAAAATCGCGATGGCAGAGACAGACATCACGATCCCGTAGAACAAGGGAACATAGATAACATAGCAGTCGCAAAAAGGGACTTCACGATCATGAAGAACAAAGGTACCAGGTCTTCAGGACCTTCATTATGGTCGCTTGGAGAGACCTTTAAATCACGATTAAGGCCTGAGTCCTGTACCTACAACAACAATAACCAGCAGAAATAAAAGAGGAAAAGTCCCCGGGTTGGCCTAAAGGGCTTATCTGGGACCCTGCATGTGCAAACGAACTATGCTAACATACCATAAACAACATTCAGACTTAACTAAATTGATGGAAAACCCAACAGAGGTCGATTTAGCAAAAAGTTGGCCCAACACCCAAAACCAACCTTAAGCCAAAAAAGAACTCAACACCCAAAATTTAAGTTCAGAATCCTCGGGATCCGAACAAAAGGTCCCTCTAGCCCAAAATCGACATTCTGGAACTAACAGCGCTGACAAAATTTTTCTTATGAGGTCATTTTCTCTGAATGTTGACTAAAGTCAAAATTTCAAGCTCAACTGGCTAGAAAACCCAAAAAACTAGCACAAAATCAAACTGAAAGCTCCCAGACCCAGACCAAGGGTCCATCTAGACCAAAATCCATGCTTTAGAGCTAGCGAAACTATCAGAATTTAATTATGAGCATGTTTACCAAGAATGTTGACCAAAGTCAATGATATTCTAAGTTAAGGATCTAATATAGGAAAATGGCCATAACAACCAAATGAATGACCAGGGTACCGAACCACTGGTTCTAGAAAGCCATAAATCACTTGAAACCACTACAAGCAAGATCTAACAGTATTAGAAAAGCATAAACATAGAAAGAACCAAAAGGGTCATTACACTCTAGTTTTGTACATTTACATAAAATATATATTTGTTCATATTGGAATCATTCAGAGGCTATTCAAAAGGGAAAGGCTTTGATTTTATCATTTTGAATTTATTTAAGATAAGTTGAGACTTTCTTGACTCTTATATAAAGTGTTTAGATGTTAACTGATTATGTGGAGAGTACTGGGTTAAGGAGGTCCTATATAGATGATATGACGAGAATCTATGTGGGTACAAGTGTATTATGAAGGATTAAAATGTATAAATTGATTTGTTAGGACTTTTCCATTGAGAAATTGAAGATATATATATATATGTGTGTGTGTGTATATATATTGCATGTTTGAGTTGCTTTCACTATCCTCCTTATATTGTGATGATATTGGATTGACTTTTGATTGTGTGAGCTAATATTTTTGATTGGTAAAGGACTCATGTTCATTTGACATTACATCTCATACATTTAGATATGGAGATTGAGGAAGTAAAAGGATAAATTCCGATAAAGGGTTACCCAAAATATTCATGGTATATAGGATTTATTTGGTATCGGATGTTGCATCTAGGGCATTTATTTATATAGGATTATCTGGTACATGATATTGATAAATCTCAGTAAAGGATCATCTAGGAAATTTTCAGGTAAATGATTATTCGATACAAGATATTGGGTATATGGACCTTGCAAGTTCTCCATGGGTATATACAGGTTTCTGGCCAGGTAGGAGATATATGCATCACATTACATCATATTTACTTGACTTGAACAATTTTGCAGTAAAACTTCTATTGATTATCTATGATGGTGACTGTACTTCTCTTATATGTGATTTTGAGACTTTTGAGTTGATTTTTATTTTATTGTTGACATTAGCTACTAGTATGGATAAGTATTTTACTGATATTGGAAAGGTATATACATGACGCATTAGGATTTGAGTATTTAGGATTGATCCTAATTATCTCTTCAGATTAGATTCAGTTGACAATACTGTTAAGTACACGTGGATTGGGTACTCACTCTTGTTTATTTCTTGCACCTTGTGTGCAGGTATCAAGTCTTGTACCTCCGGATGCTTGTTTTGAAGTTGTGTCTAAGGTTTTTCATCCAAGATTCTGAGGTAGCTGTTTCCTGTTGGCTGATCTATGTCTCTGTTAGATCCCTTCTATTTTTTCATTTATGTCGTTCTCTATCTTGTGGATACTCGAGACTCTATTAATTGTATTTGCTACTCGTACAAGCTTGTACTAGTGATTTTGGATTTTGGGTAGTATAATGTTATTTTCTGTATTGTTGTCTAAAATTATTGTCATGATAAAGGCATAATTAAGACCTACCATACTTTCAACTATTTATTCTGTGTATTTGAATTTATGAAACTTTGTGTATTTGAATTGGCTTAGCTATCACGAGAGTGAGATAGGTGCCATCACTTTCCTGAATTTTGAACTGTGACAACTAGTAATCTTCATTCTCAAAGAGATTCTACTCTAAATATACTAGATTTATGAACTTATTTCTTTTATTTTATTTTTTAAATCATTCTCTATATTTTTGCAATCACCTTCGCTTGCAAAAGTTTCAAATTGAAAAATGAGATGTATTTTATCAATGAACTTTTTTGGGTACATGTATATCATTGATCAAAAAAAATTATACGTAAATTGTGAGAAAATACTACTTATTTTTATACAAATCTAAATTGTGATGACTAAGAGCACCTTTGCATATTTCTTTTTGTGACCATCACTTGTTGGGAAAAATCTGTCAACATAAAATATTATTCTCTCCATTTCAATTTATGTAAAGGTGTTTGACTGAAAACATAATTTAAAAAATAAAGAAAGACTTTTGAAACTTGTGATAAAATAAAGTCAGAGATATTTTTGTGGTTATAAATCATTTTACTGAGGGTAAATAGATATTTTATAATTAAATTATTACTAAATAAAAAAAAATTATTTTTTTAATTAACTGATAATAAAAAAAACGTGTCATAATAAATTTGGAATTAATGGAGTTTTTAATAATAAAATTAGGATCAATATAGAAATTTGGTAAAATTTTTATTCCAAATTACAATTAAAAAAAAAACTAAATTCAAAATTAACGATGTAAATTTTAAATAGATTTTTATAACGTTACAAAGAAAAAAAATCATATTTCTACATATATATAGTAGCTTTTGGTGAACTTATGCCCCAACTCTCTAGCCTAGTGTAACCCTAGACTTGCCTACTTTGCTAGTAAGCCGGATGGCCACACTAGCGGTGGCTGGCCACCTTTGCCCGGTGGAGACACCTCACTTATTGAACCCCCAAAGCCCTCATACTTACAGTCTATCATTCTAGAAACCTCAAAGCCATTTAACCCTATTCATATTAAAGATATTGCATATGTCCATGGAGAACCTATAGTATTATAAGAAGATAAGAAAGTGGAAGAAATGATCATTCAAGAAAACCCGCAATTTGAAATAATAGGAATTTTTTTCTATTGGTGGTCAGAAATGGATGAGATTCGAAAAATAGTGCCTCTAACATTTGAGATTAAAGCGGAATGTACCATTGGTGTTTTAAGGGATAGGCACATATTGATTTGTCTTACTACATTGGAAGACTGTGCGTGCAATGTCTACACCTGCCTACTTCCTTCATGCCAAAGATGGGTGACACTATTAGATGAGGCCCCTTAAATGGGAGTCATGGTTTACCCCAGAAGCAGAAACTACTACAACCATAACATGGATCTCATTCCCTGGCCTTTCTCCAAAAATTTTAATCGAGCTATTTTAAAACTCCATTCTACTGTTGTGATGAATTTTGGACTAAATCGAGCTATTTTGAGTATCACCTTGGTTTTTGAGAGGGAAAAGAGGAACTACTATTTTCTGTATATAAAATTTATAGTCTGATGCAGTATTCTGGACCCCTGATGCGTTATTCCGGGTGTTTTACTTTCTCATTTATATACATATTAGTCCGATGCGGTATTCTGGACCCCCGATGAGTTATTCTGGGAAATAAATTTTATTATTTCATATATATATATATGCATAGTCCGATGCGGTATTTTGGGTGCCTGATGCGGTATTTCGGGCTTATATTATATTACATTCATATATGCATCATCGTGCATCACATTGCATTTGCTTTGGCACGTGGATGGACTTTGGTTTGGCTTGATGTTGTTTCTCTTTCCCTTTTTATTTATTAACATGTCTCCGGCTTTATAACTAGATTTAGGAGGATCCCTGTATAGTTAGTTGCTTTCCTGTAATCTATATTTATATATTATCTTTCTGCGCTCGGTCGGCCTATGTTGCCTACTGAGTACCCATTGTCTTGGTAATCATACTACACTCTGCATCCCCTTTTCTGATGCAACACCTAGTACGGGCCACCCTCGTTAATCTCCTGTCATTCGAGGCCCATTGTTGTTCGGATCGCGGTGAGCTCCTGACACTTTGGAGACTTTACTTGCTTTCCATCTTGTACTTATTGTCTATATTTTGTATTTTGGATAGACAGAGTTTATTGTATAGCTACTCCTTGCTTTAGCCGCTCTTGTACTAGTGACACCAGGTCCGGGTTGGTGTTCGGGTTGTTTTGTCTTTTTCGGTCACTTTAGGGCCATCTTTTGTATATTATGTACGTTGGTATATATATATATATATATATATATATGAAGAAGGGGACTGGTGGTGGAATGAAGAAGTAAAAGGGAAGGTGGATGCAAAGAAGGGGGCTTACGTGAGGTTGGTCAAAAGTAAGGATAGGAGGAGAAGTAGACTAATAGGGAGGTGTATAAGGTAGCTAGGAGAGAGGCTAAGTTGGCAGTTACGACGGCTAAGATAGCAGCTTTCGAGAGCTTATATGCAGCTTTAGAAGGTAAGGGTGGGGATAAAAAGTTGTACAGGCTAGCTAAGAAAAGGGAGAAGAGGGCTCGGGACCTTGACCTAGTGAAGTGTATGAAGGACAAAGATGGTAAAGTATTGGTGGTGGAGGTTCTCATTAGAAAGAGATGGAAATCATACTTCCATAAACTATTGAACGAAGAAGGGGACAAAAACATTGTGCTGGGGGATTTGGAGCATTCGGAGAGGCAACATAATTATGGTTATTGTCGGTGTATAAAGGTTTAGGAGGTTATAAGGGCTATTGGTAGGATGCATAGGGGTAGAGCGACGAGGCCAGATGAGATCCTGGTGGATTTCTGGAAGTGCATAGGTAGGACAGGTTTGAAGTGGTTGACAGAGCTGTTCAATGTCATTTTCAAGATGACCAAGATGCCTGAAGCTTGGAGATGGAGTACGATGATCCCTTTGTACAAGAATAAGGATGACATTCAAAATTGCAACAACTACAGGGGTATCAAGTTGTTGAGCCACATCGTGAAGGTCTGGGAGAGGGTGGTAGAATTAAGGCTAAGGAAGATTGTGACTATTTCCGAGAATCAGTTTAGCTTCATGCCTGGATGCTCGACTACCGATGCTATTCACCTTGGGAGGAGAATGGTGGAGCAATATAGGGAGAGGAAGAAGGATTTGCACATGGTATTTATTGACCTAGAAAAGGCTTATGACAAAGTTCCCAGGGAGGTTCTTTTGAGGTGCTTGGAGGTTAGAGGGGCACCGATGGCGTACACTCGGTCGATTCAAGACATGTATGATAGTGCAAAGACTCGAGTCAGAACTGTGGGCGGGGATTCAGAGCATTTCCCAATGATGATGGGATTGCACCAAGGATCATCCCTTCGCCCATTTCTGTTTGCCTTGGTAATGGATGTTTTGACAAGACAAATCCAAGGTGAAGTGCCATGGTGTATGTTGTTTGCAGATGATATTGTTTTGATTGATGAGACTTGTGAGGGAGTTAATGGTAAGTTAGAGGTTTGGAGACAAACTCTAGAGTCTAAATGGTTCAGGTTGAGCAGGACGAAGACAGAATATTTGGAGTGCAATTTTAGCGGCATGTCTCAAGAATCCGGTGTGGAAGTGAGGCTCGATACGCATGCCATCTAGGGGAGAGGTAGCTTCAAGTACCTTGGGTCTATTATCCAAGGATATGGGGAGATTGACAAGGATGTTACCCATCGTATTAGTGCAGGGTAGATGAAATGGAGGCTCGCTTCAGGAGTCTTGTATGATAAGAAGGTGCCTCCTAGACTGAAAGGCAAGTTCTACAAAGTGGCAGTTAGACTGACTATGCTGTACGGGGCAGAGTGTTTGCCAGTCAAGCACTCTCATGTTCAGAAGTTGAAGGTAGTAGAGATGAGGATGTTGTGTTGGATGTGTGGGTTTACTAAGAGGGATAGAATTAGGAATGAGGATATTCGAGACAAGGTGGGAGTTTCTTCAGTAGAAGACAAGATGCGAGAAGTGAGGTTGAGGTGGTTCGGGTATGTGAACAAGAGATACAGGGAGGCTCTAGTGAGGAGGTGTGAGAGATTGGCTATGGATAGTTTCAAGAGAGGTAGAGGTAGACTGAAGAAATATTGGCGAGAGGTGATTAGAAAAGATTTGACGCAGTTGCGACTTACCGAGGACATGACCTTAGATAGGAAGGTATGGAGGGCTCGGATTAGGGTAGACAGTTAGTAGATAGGTCTGGTTCATATTAGTAGGTAGGGTTGTGCACTAGTTAGTAGTTGTAGGTCTACTCTTGTAGTTTCTTGTTCTTCAGTTTTGCTGCTTTCGTAGGGTTTCATGTGGTTCGGGTATAGTACTATTTTGTTATAGTATACTTCTGTGATTGCTTGTTGTCCTTTTACTGTGTATATCTCTTGTACTTTTTTTTGACCTCTTATGGTCCTTTTTGTTCTTGATCCGGGGGTCTATCGAAAACAACCTCTTTACTTCATCTGAGGCAAAGGTACGGTCTGCGTACATTCTACCCTCCTCAGATCCCACATGGTGGGAATACACTGGGTATGTTGTTGTTGTTGTTGGTATGTATATATATGCTTTTGGTCCTATGTTTTGTTATATCTTCCGCTTCTCTTTAGTTAAATTATTATTTATTGCTTTAGACGCAATCATGGCCCAGTTTCGGGTCATGACAGTAGGGGTTCTTCTAACCTAGAAAAGACAAGAATTAGTTTCTACATAATATTTGCTCACCCAAGTATTGAGAGAGTTCGACTGTAAATTTGGGATCACTGGAGAAGACCATAAGATTGGAGTCGGGCTTGCTTCAAGATGCTCACGCTTCAAGAGGTAATTCTTGGTTAATTTACAACACGCTTTGTGTGTACTACGTTTTGGTATTTGTTGTCTATAATTCATTTAAGCAGTATGTTCCTGGAATGCTTCCGCTTCGTAAACTATTTTCCAACAGAAAACACAGAGGAAAGACAAGGAGAAGATGAGGAAGGATATGATACCCACAAATACACTGATTATGAAGAAGACCACAACTATAACACTCATATTCAAAAAGAAATTAATGAGTTATGTAATAAACAAGGAATTTCACCTTGTAAAAGAGGAAGAAGTAGACACAGAAAAATTCACAGAGGAAACAAGAAATTCAGAAATACCACTGCCCCTTCCTGTACCAGGAAGGAAAAAAACAACAACATTCAAGTTAGTTCATTATAATTAGTGCAATCATATGGAACATTAGAGGGGTGAGGTCTAAGAAGGCCCTACAAAGACTCAAAAGACTTGTTAACACGAACAAAGTTGATATGGTTGATATTTCAGAACCAATGGTGAATATGAACAAAGTTGATGGCCATAAAAGATATTTGGGCTTTGATCATTGCACCACCAATATTAATGGCCAAATTTGGTGCTTTTGGAGAGATAATTGAACTATCTCAATTATTGAAAATCATGAACAACAAATTACTTTCAACATTAAAAAGGATCAAGGAAGTGAGGATATGTATGTGACTGTTGTATATGCTAAATGCACTAAAGCTGATAGAAAAGTTCTCTAGGAAAGCTTGGAGGTCATTAATAATATTATCAACAAACCTTGGTGCATTGGAGGAGATTTTAATGTTATTATGCATCCGGAAGAGAAGCTAGGTGGACTTCCTTAAAGGAATTCCAAGAGTTTTGATTTCACTGAATGTATGGACAATTATGGAATGACAGACATTGGCTACACAAGATCCAAGTTTACTTGGTGTAATAATTGGAGGCCTTCTAAAAGAATTTGGAAAAGACTAGACAGAGTCTTTATCAATGGTCTATGGGCTCAAAAGTACTCCAGGAACATTGTTAGACATTTTTCCAAAACTGTATCTGACCATAGGCCAATGCTTCTAAAATGTGACAATGATCAGACTAAGGGGCATAGATATTTCAAATTTTTGAATTTCTGAACTACTCAGGAAGGGTTCATGGATGGAGTGAGATTTAATTGTAATCAACATATCAAAGGGAACCCTTTATGGAAGCTTCAACAGAAACTTAAGAGAGTGGGAAGAAGGTTGTCTCAATAGTCTAGAGAGGAGATTGGTGATGTTCATGATCAGGTAGATATGTGGGAGGCCAAGATGTAACAACTGAAAGATGAGTATTTGATAGCAAGATCTGAAAATAGTAGGCCAGAGGTTAACAAGGGGCATGTTGAGTATGTTCACTATCTTAATAAACAAGAATCCATTTTGAAACAAAAAGCAAAAGTGAAATGGTTTGAAGAAGGTGAGATCAACCGTAAATATTTTTATTTTGTCATTAGAGACAGAAGAAAGAGATTAGGCATCAACAAAATCAAGAATAAGAGAGAAAATTGAATCAGCGGGGACAATAAAATTGCTAAAGTAGCCATCAATCACTATGAGTATATGTTCAATCTTAAACAAAGAAATGTTGATCATAATATTCTGGAATGTATCCGTAATTGTATCGGTGTAAAGGATAACATTAATATCTCCAAAATTCCTTAAGAAGATGAGATCAAAGAGGCTATTTTTGATATGAGCTCAGACAGTGCTGCTGGACCAGATGGATTCTCAAGTAAGTTCTTTCAATCTTGTTGGGATATCATTAAATGGGATATAATAGAATTTGGTTAGTTTTTCTTTTACAAGGGAAAACTAACTAAGTTCTTTTCTCATGCCCTATTGGTGTTAATCCCAAAAGTAGATTCTCCTTCAGATTTTACAGAATTAAGACCCATAAGTCTTAGTAATTTTACTTGTAAAATCATCACCAAAGTTCTTTCCAAGAGGCTTAATCCTTTACTTCCTTTAATGATCTCAGAAAATCAAAGTGCTTTTCTAAAAAGTAGGCTCATCACTGAAAATATTTTGCTTACTCAAGAGATTGTTCAAGACATTAAGACTAAGAATAAATGTGGTAATGTGATTATTAAGTTAGATATGGCCAAAGCGTATGATAGAATTTCTTGGCCTTTCATTGTTGCCGTTCTTCAGAAATTTGGTTTTTCAGAAGTAGTTATTAATCTGTTAATGGGCACTTTTACTGATGTTTGGTATTCTATCATTATTAAAGGTACCAGGAATGGTTTTTTTACTTCTTCTCAAGGCTTCAAACAAGGTGATCCTCTTTCCCCCTCCCCTTTTATTATTGGTGATGAGGTTCTAGCTAGATCACTCAATAATCTTAATCAAAGTGAGCATTTCTTACCTTTTTCTACGTCTGATAGAGGCCCTATTATTAATCATCTTTCATATGCAGAAGATATAGTGATTTTCACTGGTGGCAACACTAAGTCTATCAGGATGATCATAAAACAGATTCTTTGGTATGAGAAGAGTTCTGGGCAAAAAATGAATAGCAAAAAATGCTTCTTCCTTCCTGCCCTCGGTACTATTCAAGTAGAATAAACAAGATCAGAACTTCTACTGGTTTTCTCGATAAAGAGTTCCCTTTTGACTACCTTGGTTGCCCTATTTACATTGGCAAGAAAAATAATGAATATTTTGAGAAGCTCTTGTCCAAAGTTATTAAAAGATTAAATGGTTGGCAAGGAAACATGTTATCTTATGGGGGTAAATTCATTAAGATAAAGCGTGTACTACAATCTCTCCCTATTTTTACACCCTTACAGCTTTAAACCCTCTTAAAGGTATTATTAAGCTCATGGAAAAGCACTTTGCTAGATTTTTCTGGGATTCTACTGCTAACAAAGATAGATAACGTTGGAGTTCTTGGAAAAATATGTATTTTCCTAAAGAAGAAGGGGGCTTGGGGATGAGAAGTATGAAAGAGATTTGTGACACTTTAAATATCAAAAAATGGTGGAGATTCAGGAAGCAAGAGTCATTATGGGCTAAATTCACCAAAGCTAAATATTTTGTCATAGCTCATCCTGTCTCTAAAGTTTGGGTCTCTGGAAACTCTCACATATGGAAAAATCTGCTAGAACCAAATCTGAGCACAATATTTTATGGATTATTCATCAAGGGGATTGCAGTTTTTGGTGGGATAACTGGACTAGATGTGGAGCCATAGCTACTTATTATCCAGATCAAGTCCACTCTACCAGAACTCAAGTGAAAGATTTTATTAACAACCATAATTGGAATGTTCAAAAGTTGCATACTGTTCTTCTAGTTTGGCTAGTTGATCACATCATTACCATGAAAATTGAGTCCAATATTATATCAGATATTCCATATTGAAATGTTACCAGGGATGGTCTTTTCACCAACAAATCTGCATGGGAAAGCGTTAGAGAGTCTAATCAATTAGACATTCTAATCAACAGAGTTTGGCATACCAATATCCCATTTAAATTCTCTTTTCTATGTTGGAGACTCATCAAGACTAAACTTCCTTTTGATGATGTTTTATGCATGTACACTAATAGAAGGCAACTGGAATGTCTATGCTGTGATACTCCCCAACCAGAGACAAACAGACATGTCTTCATTAATAGTGAGCATGCACAAAGACTTTGGAAAATGTTTGGTCAACCATTGGGAAACATATACCAGAGTAGACCAGTGATGTGTTTTCTTCAAGAATAGTGGCAGACCCCATCGAAAAATGCTATCCAGGAGTTCTTGATCCAAATCATTCTAGAGGTCATTTGTTGAGAGGGAAAACTAGATGTTCTTGTAGATATGGGAACCAAACTAGATTCTACACTAGAAGAATGGAACAACAAATCTACTGGCACATCAAAGAAGCCATGGATAAAGCCTTCCCTTTATATAGAATGGATCTTTAATGGAACCAACTGTGTAACATGGTAGACAAGCTGAAGCCTAAAATCAGTACCAAAATGGTGGTATGGAGTACTCCGAGTTTGGGAAGATAAAGATTAACATGGATGGTAGTTTTTTGAAGCACTAACTTAGAGCTGGTATTGGAGGTATAGTCAGAGAAAGTGCAGGAGACTTTATTTTTGCTTTTGCTATTCCTGTCCGTTGCAAGGACCATAACGTTGCGGAAGCTTTGGCTGCTCAATATGCTGTTCAATGGTTCATTGGTAGCAGTCACTTGTATTGTACTCTTGAAATGGATTCGATAAATATGGTGAATATGATAAAGAACAAGACCTCCAATAATCTCAATTTGAAAACCATTGTAGAGGATACTACTAACTTTCTTAACGGTACATATCTAACTTTCTCACACTTTTATAGGGAGGCCAACAATGTGGCTGATCATCTCATAAAATTGTCCACAAGTTTGGATCAACCTATATTATATCACAGACTTGATCAGATGCCTGCTGGAGATAAAGGTTCCTTTATCTTAGAAAAAATGCAGTTGCCTAGTATCAGGATTCGATACGACAAGGCCAACTTTTTTGTTAGCTAAGTGTACATCCTTCTGTTTCAAGAGAATGTATTACTTCTTCTGTATTCATTATCCTTTTTGCTATGATTGCTAGGGAAATCTAGGATGTATACATGGGGTAAGGTCTAGTCCCCCCTCATGTCTTTTGTGGTCACCATAAATAATATACATCTCCCACGTACTGCATCCTGGAAATTTATTAAAAAAAAAAATTCTTGCAAAACTTTTTTTAACGTGATCAAAGTTTAAACAGTGTCACTGAAACATCCTATTTGTGCAAATCTCTCCCGATAAGGTCATTGTCACAATGACGTATTAGAACTTCACGAGTTGTGTAAAACACAATCCTTTATGAAATATTTATTTTGTAACCTCGGAAAGATACAATTATACCCTATTGGGGCTGTTGTGTACTGCACTCCTTAGTTGCAAGACTGCAAGTAACACAACAATGAACTAAATGCAAACAAGACACACACCCTTGAGCAACTGCCCAGCTTAAACTGAGCGCAGAGTAGAAAAGTAAATAGAGAAAAGAGCAACATTATGAGTTATGGAACAAAACTATCTGGAGCAGCACGATGCATTTTGCTTTGACATGTCGGTTCCATTTGCAAGGCTAACCCGATTGACAGATAATTCTGCCTTGTATGAATCAGAGTTGAGGACTTTTCTGCTCACATTTTTGTATATCTCACGGATGACAATTTCAAAGGTTGTTTTTACATTAGTAGAGTCCAGAGCAGATGTTTCAATAGAGAATAATCCTTCCTCTTCTGCAAGGTTTTTCCCTTCCTCTACACTCATATCTCTTATATTCTCCAGATCACACTTGTTCCCAACAAGCATCCTTGCAACTGTTGTATCACAGTGGGCTGCATTACCATTCAAGAAATTTTTAGAAGCTATTAATGAACACTATTGAAATTCTAAAAGGGGGGCAAAGGCCGGGTATGATTCCAAGTTGAGAGAAACAAAATTTGATCTATGCATCTGGTATGATAGCAGGAAGAATAATTGAGAATTTATTAGAACATTTGAGCTATCATGTTGAATCCTGCAATGGATGTGCAGAGCTGCAGTGCCCCAGAAGATCCACGAAGATTCAAATATTGAGTGAATAAGACAAATTGTCTATTGATGAGATGATACAGAAAATTTATGTTTGTTAATGTGAATCCTGTGAACAATTGAAATAAAATAATACTATATAACTAATACCATCATGCTATCTATGGGAAATCTCAATCTGCAATTCTTTTGAAATTAAGCTCATAAGATGTTAGAGCTTCAGATTTTAGTCACTTAAATAACAATACAAACAACTCAATTCAAACTAGATGGGGTCATTTGTAGGAAAATCAGACGACTGCAGGACTTCCAGCAGAATTTTCTTGCACAACTGCAAGTGGAAGATGAGCTAGAAGATGACCAACTTTTAAAGCAATGCTCCTTAAAGCCTCAATAATGCCGAAAATCAAACTTATATTTACATTTCTTCTCTTGACAAACAAGCACATGGTGGACTTCATACAAGGTATACAACTAATTAACTAAATATTGTATGTCTTATAGTTATTTTCAAATCTGTCAAGTTATACACACAAAATAGCCTTACCAGTATATAAAACTATATAGCTATCAATACCTGGCTGGCTATTTGTTTTCATTACATTTTCGCAATCATACCTAGCAAAAATTTGTCTTGATACAATAAAGTCAAAAGTGTTTTACTACCTCCAACTTTAAAATTAGCTCACACCAAAATAGGAAACACATAATATGAGCAATGGTCCGCAAACTTACAACATGATAAGCTTCAAGAAGGTTGAGAAGTAACACATGCTCATACACACAAAATCAATGCTCGAGTGAAATTAGCAGCATAATTGGTACTCTTTTCCAATAAGCCGTGGCACCATTGATACTCTTATAACTAGCTTATTATACTTAAAACTTATGTAATAGTACACAAACTGCTACTGCCCTGAATCAGACAACCACCCTTTATACTTTCCAAGTCAAAATATTTGAGTAAACAATTTAGTTAATCAATAACGCATACTCCCAGTGGAATTGCTGGACCCTTTTTTCTGGAAACAGCGAAATCCCTTTACTTGTTCCCTCGTAATTATATTGGAATTCTTTTTGCTAAATTAGAACCACATTTGTTGCCTCAAAATCATGACTTATAATATCATTAGAGATGAGTGAAGCCCAATTTTTTTGAGAACTACGCAGAACCCCCATTAATTGATCTACAAATGAACAAATTCATTTACCAAAAATGGGGCTTATCCGAGTTTATAAATGAACAGAGCAGAGTAGCAATATCAATGTATCAGGATCAAGCAAAAAACATTGCATATTGGACAAGAAAACGAAGCAAGAAAATCTAATAACTTTAGATGTTTCAATGAGGGAAAAGCAAAATAGAAATAAAAAGAGAGCAAAAGGGGTTACTGGTGAGTTCATCATGCCAGCGTTTGATATTATCGAAAGTGGTGTTCCTACTAATATCATAAACAATGAGAGCCCCAACAACGCCTCTATAATAAGCAGAAGTGACGGCCCAAAAACGTTCTTGACCAGCAGTGTCCCAAACCTGGGCCTTAATTTAATTTCCATCAACTTGTACAACTTATGTTTGAAACTCAACTCCAATGGTGGACTTCGAGTTATGGTCAAATTCATCATGGGAAAAACGGGACAGCAAGTTGGATTTGCCAATGGCAGAGTCCTCAATTACCACAATCTTGAAAAGATACTCCTCTCTTACATGTTCATCCTCCATTTTTCTTCTTCTCTTTGTGAACCAGTTAATGACAGGACTAGTGCTACTCTACTACTAGTGTGAAGTGTGAAATATGAATTGCCTTGCCTTTATTATGTAGATAGAGATGTGGGATAAATATGTATGGCAATGTAATGTAAAAAGAAGACGGAAAGTAGAAGAAAAATGTTGGGCTTTGAAACGCGTGGACTTGGGCAGATGAGGGAAGTAAGCAGCGATCCATTGCGCAATTGACGAAATTAACGGCAACCCCTGTCTGATCGCAGCTCACAACTCACAGTCACAGGTGAGGCACTAATTTAGCATGTTTTGACTAAAATGATACATTACTTTTAAAATTTTCAAAAATAGAATAAAACCTTTTAGGTAATATTTTATTAAAATATTCTAACGGTAAAAGTTAAAACAAACAGAAATAAAATGTATTTATGAGTAACGTTTTAAAACTAATACGTTATTGATAGTTACGATTCTTTGATTCAAGTACAACTACTCCCTTCGTCCCACTTTATATGACCTAGTTTGACTTGGCATAGACTAAGAAAGAAAGAAATTTTTGAAACTTGTGATCTAAAATAGGTCTTAGAAGTTTGTGTGGCTGTAAATCATTTCATTAAGGTTGAAATGAGTATTTTAAAGTTAAATTGTTACTAAATATAGAAATGTGTCATTATTTTTGGGACTGACTAAAAAAGAAAGTGAGTCATATAAAATGGGACAGAGGAAGTATTAATTTATCTTTGACAAAGTACAATTCACGAGTCCTTTTATTCTTTCACACTTTTTTATGTTCTTCTTTTCTCACTTTTTGTTCTTCTTCCTCTTTCTATCTCTTATATTTTTCCTAACAAACTACACCAAAAAAATATATACAAAGAAATTATTTTTTACAATTTAAGTGCTGCTATACAAAATTCCCTTGCTCGTTTTACGAAAAAAAAAGAAAAGATTCATTCCCAAAAAAAGACCCCTTATACTAAATAAAGTATATATTATAGTTTCTCTATATAATTTTCTAAGGTAAAAATTAGATTAAAGACTATTCATTTTAAATAAAATTATAAAATAATAAATTTTAATTTTTTCCTATTGTGAAATTTGATTAAAACAGTTAAGTGGAGTTTTTTTGGTTATGACTTTTTATTCCATTCTTTCAAATGTGTTATTTTTATTTTCAGGAAACTTTGTAATTTTTTTATTACTATTCATAAATATAGAAATTTACTATAGAAAAATAATCTACTCTAAACTCATATTTTATTTTAAAAAAGATATGAATTTCATATATATATTCACTAAAGGTTGATAAAAAAATAATCAAATTTGTAATTGAATTTTTTGTTAATCAATTAGGGTTACAATACTATTTATTTGGAGTTACTAATTCTTTTTATGATATTAGTTACAAAGTTATAATTATTTAATATATTTTTTTAAACAAATATGGGCCTATTATAAATAATATTTAAAATTACTTACATATCCATATATTTGGTGCACATTAATGCTTATTTGCTTGTTCAACTAAAAAAAGGTGTTTTTGAAATTTCTTGCACAATATGTGTTCTTTTCTGTCACGACCCAATTTCTAAGGTCATGATGGAACTTAAAATTCCCATGTAGGTGAACCAATTCCCGTAGCCCAAAATATTTAGTAATGGGCCACTAATGAAGCGAAGCACGTACAAGAAAGAATAATGAGCGGAAGACTATAAAGAAGACATAAAAGGAGGAAACAACCTGATATATATATACGGAAGCTAAACCATCCCATGACCTGGTATCATAGTATAGAAGCCACTACTAAATATACAGAGTTCAAAAGGGTGCAAAGTAAGAATATACAACTGTCTCTGAGTACCAAATGAGTATATAGTACAAAAGAAGAGATAAAGCCAAGACTCGGTCGCCAGGAGCTCACCCTAGGTCTCAAATGTCCAAAAGCTGCACGAGTCTGCGCGATCAGCGGCGTTAGCTCACACTAGGATCTGCACTAGGAAGATGCAGAAGTGTAGTATGAGCACCAATTGCAAAGCAACGGGTACCCAGTAGGCATCATAGGCCGACTTAGCATATATAAGATATAAGAGCAATAAATAGTAGATAAGAAAGAAGTAGTCATAGAAACAAACAGAGGAAAACACACGGAAGCTAGCAATAGATAGAAGACAAGGAAAAATAAGTATGCTATGCTAGCCACATAAGATATATCACAGAGCACAAGTTAAAGAGTACAGAATATACCTAGATCCTTGCAATAACAATATAAACAGGGATTTTAAGAACATGGCGGTATACCGGTAACCTCAATGAAGGGAAAGAAGGAAAAATAACGAACATAATCATGATAACAGTATAATTCACAAGGTAAGGATGATCATAAGGTACTAATAAGTAACTATAATAAGGACTAGTAAGCTAATCTACCTACAGTCCCAACGGGTGCTCATACACCTGAGAAACACATATAAGTGAAAACAAACCCTCCGACATCTCATACTACCGGAGTGTACACTCAACAAATAACAAACAAGGGTGGAACCGTGCAAACAATGAATGATATGCTATGAAATTCCAAGTGGTACCATATGCACCACCTTCGGCACCTGTAGGCCTAGCAGGTAGGACCCATAGAAAGCTTTCCCTGTATATCTCTATTCCCCCGTATGCCCCTCCTCCGACACTCTCGGCCCATAGCCCCTAGTACGAATCGGCAAGGTCCATGGAGGTCTCCAAGAACACATACAACTCTCAGTATCAATATGCGTGCCTAGACTCTATCCAGGTCTAAAATCAGTAAAAGTCATATCTAGCGCTCCGGCCCAACCGAGCCTAGTATCGTATCCGATCAGTAGAAAACAGGTCTAGCATTGCAGCCCAACCGAGTCTAGAATCAGTGTGAAAATCCATTACAAATCACTTTTACTCCAAGAAGATCCATAAAAAGACCAGTTTAAAACCATTTCAAACTGAAAACGAGCCCTTGAGGCTATGCAAGGTTTAGAAAACTGGTGATAGTTAGGCCCGCAACTATAATAGTAGTAAATCGATGCAAAAAACCCCTTTTTCATGATAATAATGATATGTTCGGGTATAATCGATAGCCCAACGGCTTACAATCAACCTACCGGCCCTGCATAGTCTCAATCCGCTCTACAACACAGATAATTAGCTCATAAATCATAAGTTGATGTCCGGGACTCATATATATATTTTCCAAATCCCACCATCTATGGTCCAAAGGCGAATACAAAGGCCACACAGGGTCACAAAGGATAATACTACAAAACATGATCAAATACTAAAGCCAACGTAGGAAAATATGATGGACAAGAAGAAAGCGGACAAAGTCTGGGGTGCCAACCTAGTAAACCCAACCCAAAGATGATAAATAGTACAATTATATCCTATATATGTAAAGTCTAAGGTGGGTAAGCCATAACCTACTTGGCGTTCGGCGATAAGTTGATGAGAAGCCAAAGCCTGAGCCTGGACTGCTCCGAAAAGCACCGAATAGCATTCACACTATCAAGAACGTAATCCACACATTAAAACAAAGCTAACCACACCCATATTGCTAATAATTTAGATGGATCACAATTCAGGTCAAAAGCGGGCCCATGGGCCCCATGGGACTCATGACCAAAAATCAAAAACAAAAATTACTACAATGTTCCAAACATTGTTAGGGACACATGCTAAAAATTGAGCAAGATTCGAGGGAGAAAAAGGGCCAAAACAATCCCTACAAAGTCAAGAATCAAAGAGGGAATTAAAAAGAGGAATTAGCGGAATTAAAGAAGAAAACTTACCAATTGGAGTCGAGAAAATGATCACGGACAAAAATTGATCACCCTAGCACTTTATAATAAACCCCCACAGAGAAATGGAGCTTGAGCTCAAGAGAAAATAGAGAAAATCGATTTGGGGAAGTTTAAAATAAAATTGGAGAAGAAGGAATGCAATATATGCTCCCAGCCGATGCCTAGACGCACGCGGCCAGGTGTTGCACACATGAACATGCGCATGCGTCCAGGCGCACGCGCATGCTAGGTCCAGGCCAGGTGACATGCCAATGCACACGCAGGCTGGGCATCGCGCGCGGGCACGCACACGCTGTGTGCCTGCCGCATAGGCGATAGGCAAGGAGGGAGTGGCCAGCTAGCCTGTTGTGCGCACGCAACCTGCCTATGCATGGGCGATGGCTTGGATGGTGCTGCAACAACCACCAACAAGCATCAACATGGCCAACACAAATATATTATCGAATGGGCCCATGAGATTCATCCGTAGCCCCGCGAATGCAAACGAACTATGCTACTCAATTAAAAACAGCATTCCGGACTCAACGGAATTGACAAAATTCCAGATGGAGGTTAATTTAACAAAAAGTGGACCCCATGCTCAAATGGACGACTTTCCTAAAATAAAACCCAAAGGCCATAAACGAGTCTGAAAGTCTCGAGACCCAAATCAAAGGTTCCTCTAGCCAAAAGTCGACATTTCAGAGCTAACAACGCCGATGAAATTTTCATCCGTGGTCTTCTTCTCCAAATGTTGACCAAAATCAAACATCTAAGTTTAACTGGCCAAAAAACACAGAAAGCAAGATAAAACTAAACTGAAAGCTCCTAGACCCCGACCAAAGGTTCAACTAGACCAAAATCAACGCTCCGGAGCTAATGGAACTGTTGGAATTTGATTTAGAGCATGCTTGCTAAGAATATTGACTAAAGTCAATGTTTTCTAAGTTAAAGCTCTAAAATAGAGAAATGGTTATAACGACCAAACGAACGGCCAGGGCACCGAACCATCGGTCTCAGCAAACCATAAATGACTTGGTGCCGCTACAGAAATGCTTTAACAGTACAAAGGAAGCAAAAATATGAAAATGATTGAAAGGGTCATTACATCATCCACTGCTAAAAAGGACTTTCGTCTGCGAAAGTTAAGAAAAAGGAGTACCTAAAGGCTCAAAAAATTGTGAATACTGAGCCCACATCTCTTTCTCGGTCTCCCAAGTAGCCTCCTTGACCGGATGATGCCTCCACTGAACCTTAACCGTCAGAATCTCTCTAGACCTCAATCTCCTGATATCTTTAGCTGGAATGGCTACCAGCTCCTCAAAAAAGGTCAAACTCTCATCCAACTGCACTGAATACCCCTGCAACATATACGACTCATCCGGCACATAACACCTTAACATAGATACGTGGAAGACTGGGTGCATAGTTGAAAACATCAGATGCAAAGCTAACAGATAAGCAACACTACCAACCCTCTAAAGAATCTCAAATGGCCCAATGTACTTGGGGCTAAGCTTTCCCCGCCTACCAAATCTCATCACGCCTTTCGTGGGTGATACTTGGAGAAACACCAGGTCACCAACACTGAACTCTAAGGCAAGGAAGTCTATGATCTGCGTAGCTCTTCTGCCTACTCTAGGCTACCTAAAGTCTGTCCTGGATCACCCCGACTCGGTCTAAGGAATCATAAAGTTAGTCTGTACACTGTGGCCTTGACTCCAAACCATCGAACCAACCCACTGGTGATCTGCAACCCCTACCATACAATGCCTCAAAAGGTGCCATGCTAATGCTCGAGTGATAACTATTATTATATAAAAACTCTACCAAAGGCATATAATGATCCCATGAACCTCTAAAGTCAAGAATACAAGACTATAACATGTCCTCCAAGACCTGGATAGTCCTCTTGGACTGGACATCTGTCTGAGGATGGAATACAGTGCTAAGCTGAACTTCTGTACCCATCTCTCGCTGAATAGTCCTCCAGAACTAAGAGGTAAACTGAGTTCCACGGTCTGAAATGATAGAAGCTAGGACCCCATGCAAATGAACCACCTCACAGAGATAAATCTAAGATAACCTCTCTGCACTGTAGGAAAAATGAACCAGAAAGAAGTGTATAGACTCAGTCAGCCTATCAATAATAACCCAAATAGAGTTAAACCCTCGAGAAGTGCATGACAATAAGGCTATGAAGTCCATAGTGATCTCTTCCCACTTTCACTCAGGAATAAGAAGTCTCTGCATCAATCCACTAGGTCTCATGTGCTCAAACTTAACCTACTGACAGTTCAAGCACCGAGATACAAACTCCGCTATATCCTGGTTCATCCCACTCTAGTAGTAAAGCTGCCTCAAATCTCTATACATCTTAGCTGCACCTGGATGGATGGAATACCTGGAACAATGAGCCTTATGGAGAATTAATTGAATCAAATCCCCAACTTTCAGAACACAAAGGCAACTATCAAATCTCAGAACACCCTTAAAAGCTACAGTAGCCCTGCTGGACTCACCCCATACAAACTGATCACAAATATCACACAACCGCTAATCCTCAAACTGATGCTGCTGAATCTAATCAACCAAAGTAGAACTGACCTTAATACTGACAAGAACTCTGCTAGGATCTGTACAAATTAAGTCTAACCAAACGGTTAGCCAAGGACTGGATGTCCAAGGCCAATGATCGCTCTGAAATTAAAAGAGAAGCCAATATGCCCATACTAACTGCCTTTTGGCTCAAGGCATCCACTATCACGTTTGCCTTTCTCGGATGGTACAAAATAGTGAAGTCATAGTCCTTCAGTAACTCAATCCATCTCCACTGCCTTGAGTTTAGCTCTCGCTGACTCATGATGTACTGAAGATTATGGTGTTCGGTGTAAATCTCACAGTGAAATCCATATAAATAGTGCCTCCATATCTTAAGCGCCAAGACTACCACTACCAACTCTAAGTCATGAGTGGGGTAGTTACGCTCATGAACCTTCAGCTGCCTTGACGTATATGCTATCACATGACGCTGCTATATCAACACACAACCAAGACCAACTAATGAAGCATCACAATACACTGAGAAGCCCTGACCCTCAACTGGCAATGGACACACTAGAGCTGAAGTCAATAAGGCCTTAAGCCTCTGAAAACTATCCTCGCATTGATCCGATCACTAAAATGGAACATCCATCCAGTCAGCCTAGTCAAAAGTGCTGCTATGGAAGAAAATCCCTCAAAAATCTGCCTGTAGTACCCTGCCAACCTAACAAAGGTGCGAACCTCAGTAGGAGTAGTAGGTCTCAGTCAATCATGAACAACTGCAATCTTCCCTGGGTCCACTCTAATCCCATCCTTAGACATTATGTGTTCTAGGAATGCTACTGACTAAAACTAAAACTCGCACTTTGAGAACTTGGCATAAAGCCGATGATCCATCTAAGTCTGGAGTACGGTCCTCAAATGCTTCTCATGCTCCTCTGCACTCCGCGAGTATATTAATATGTCATCAATGAAGACTATCACAAACAAATCCAAGTATGACTTGAGCACCCTGTGCATCAAATCTATGAAAGCTGCGGGGGCATTAGTCAATCGAAAAGACATCACCAGGAACTCATAGTGGCCATAATATGTCCTGAATGATGTCTTAGGGATGTCCTCCGCCATAATCCTCAACTAGTGGTAGTTTGACATCAAATCTATCTTAGAAAACATGGCCGAACCCTAGAGTTGATCAAACAAGTCATCTATACGCGGTATCAGATACCTATTTTTCACAGTCACCTTATTCAGTTGTCGATAGACAATATATATCCACATCGAACCATCCTTCTTCTTTACAAATAGAACTGGAGCTCCCCAAGGCAACACACTCAGCCTAATAAAACCTATAGCTAACAAGTCCTGAAGCTGAACCTTAGCTCTCTCAACTCGGCTGGAGCCATATGATATGAAGTAATTGAAATAGGCCTGGTGCCCGGCTCTAACTCAATGGCAAAGTCTATATCATGCTCAGGTGGAAGGCCTAGGAGGTCAGTCAAAAACATATAGAAGAACTCCCTAACCATAGTAACTGACTCAGGAGAAGAAGTGTCAGCGCTAACATCTTTCACATATGCAATATAAGCCAAACATTGATGCAAAATCAACTTCTTAGCTTGAAGACAAGAAATGATCCTAGACGATGCGTGGCTAACAGAACCCTGCCACATAATCGGGGATACACAAGTGATATGTCCAAATTACACCTCCAAAAGAAGCATAAAGCAATCGTTATTCAAATATAAAACCTAACCAAGGTTAGAGTCGATCCCACAGAGAATATGGTAGGATCTCGTTCACTTGTGTGTATTCGTACTCTTAGCCGTCTTATTTCCCTAAAGGGGGAGGGGGTTTAAGTAACAATTAATGTTTGTAATTATTAAGTAACAAGTAATCAACAAGTATCAATATTATTGTAATTTAGAGAGAAGGTGGGCTAGGACTGTGTTCCCCATGAGTTCATAACGCAGTAGGCATTGTACTAGCAATCTGTTCTGGTTCTTAGCATGCAAAATCGATAAGTTAGGTTCAACTAAATGGTTGGTCCCCTAGATTGATGAAATTCACCATGCAACTTGATCCGTCTACGAGTGTATGCTTCACTAACCCTTAATTTTGATCCCAGATTAGCTATTCCGGGACAAGGTCAAGCTATTAGATGAGGGTTAATAGCCTCAAATCTCAATTGTAACCAACCCTTTTCCCATTCGTTACCTCTTTGGCCTGGAAATTAAGAATAAGGCAAGTTATAACGTTGACCAGCATTAAAAAGCAATCAAAGTGAAGGGAAGGACAATACATGCATAAACACAGTCCTAGAATTGCTAAGTATTATGCCTACTTTGTTAATCCGTCATGGTTCCCACAACCCTATTTGTGGATTTAGCTACTCATGTTCATAAGTAGACAATCAGAAGTTGTTGAAGCATTCATGATCATATACTTACAAAAAGAAGTAAAGAAATCCGAAAACTTGAATAATTGAAGAAGAATCAATAATCAAGAATCAATGAACTTGTTAATCTCTCAAAACCAAGAACAAATCAATATCAAGTGTTTACAAATATGTTTCCTACAAAATATAGAGCATAACCCATAAAAGAAAGTCTAGGAAAAGTATTTATAGACATCGCAAATCCTATCCTAAACAAACTAGGAGAACTGGAATCGGTAAGGATCACGACTTAGTTGATGACCCGTCATTTTAGATGACGGTTCATGGTGTGCTAAAGTCAACCATAGTCCTAAAGAGTCAACATTGGCTGTAATGGGAAACCACAAGAGAAACCACTAGTCATGAAATTAATCTACGGTTCATCGAATGACTCGTGGTTTTAGACTCTATTATTTCTACTCTCTGATAAATAACCACGATTTCTATAGAACAATTCCTGGTCTGAAACTACTGTTCATGAAATGGCTCATGTTTCCTGCTCTTCTCTTTGCATGTCTGCAGGTTCACCTATTCTATGAGTAACAAGATGGGTCGTGGTTTAGAACCATGACTCGTAGACTGACTCGTGTTTTTTGCTTATGATTTCGCACTCATGCTGAACTTTTTCCACAACTGACAGGATGGGTTTGTGGTTTCGAACCATGGATCTTCAAACCTCCCATAATCCCTGTAGTTATCACTTTTCAGTATAAATTTCAGCACTTTGGCTATGGAACCTGTTCTCCTGCACACTTAACAAAAACCATTAAATCTACCAACCAAATGCTAAAGAATATGCAATAATCCTAAGTATTAAGTGTTGAAAGTGACGTAAATCCATGACACATCAACACCCTCAACTTAAAACTGTTGCTTGTCCTCAAGAGACGAAAGAAACTATCCTAATATGATGCTTAAGCAAAAGAAAACTAGGAATTACGGCAGTCATATGATTCCAACAATTTAGCTTACAATAGCTACACCCCTCCTTCTCAGTATAAAACACATGCACAAGTTACCATTTATCAAGATAACACAAGGGGATCTATGCATGATATTAAGCTATCAATAGACAACCTAGCATACACAGGTGACACTTACACTAATAGTCAGAAATCAATGTTGCTCTAGTGCCCTCACCAGAAAGAAGTCCCAATCATACAATAAATCAATTAATATCTGGGACTGAACTAGAACACTCACACTCACAAAGAGATTCAAGCAATGCATGCACAATACCATAGGCTTGCCCTTATTTTTTATTTCTCGGTTTTTGAACAATTGGACTAGGATCACGATAGGACTTTACTCGGCTTGTAACATAGGTTTGGGGACGGGTATGGTATATTTGGGAAATAGTGACTATGCCCTCCTTGATACTACGCTATTTTTCTTCCAATTTTAGACTAACTCTTTTCCTCTCTTGTTCCCCCTTTCTATCTCTTTTCCATCAAATGATGGGTGCGACTTTTATTTCAAACTCAACTTTTTTTTTCATCATATATTTTTTTTCCTTTTTCCTCTAACACATACGTCATACCCGTTATTTTCCCCTTTTTAATCACTAACCTTTTCTTTTCATACCCCATACTTCTCACTTACCTCTATAGTAGCCATTCTAAACTTAGGTGATTTGCCTGAGTTGATGTACACAATGCCCAAGGAGGGACCAAGGCCAAACTGAAGGTTCATAGAAAACAGGGGAGGTGAATAGGCTAAACAACAAAAAGGGTCAATTTTGGCTCAAAATCAGGGATCAAAGAATATTCAATTCATTTGGACGGTCATTTAGGCTAAGTGGACTATTTCAAAAATAGCCTATGATTCTTTCCTAACCAACTATCCTACAACCTAGGCAAGACTAACCAAACAAGGTCTGGATTGACACACAATGCAAGAACAGTACAAATGCAGCTCACACACACATAGCACAAAGTCAAACAACCAATTGCTAACTTATCAAGTTCATGCCCTAGCTTAAGCTATTCATCACATTGATAATCATAATGTCAAGCACAAATCCATAGCAGTTATTCTATCAAAATGGTGATCATGTCACACAAAATTTGGAGGGGTCTCCATTTTTCGATCAAAATCAATTTCAAAATCAAACCATAGACTGCGCTAAGCTCCTATTCTTCTTTTACTACACACAACCTATCTAAATATGCTAGTTCAAAAGAAATAAAGATCCTCAGGGAAATCACATAACAAGAAAATCCCAAGGATTTGGATACCTTAAAAAGGTACCCTCTTGGGTTGCCTCCCAAGCAGTGCCTAATTTTACATCGCGGCATGCCTTGGGTTGTCTTGGCTACTCAGACTTTACCAAAAACACCCATAAAAACACATGGACTAGCTGCCCCACCCCACCAAAAGATATGCATTATCCCCAATGGACTAAAAAATATCTAAAACAAGAAAGGTGAGACATACCTATGGCACCTAAGCATAACCATCATGTAGTAGCCAGGCCCACTAGATCAGTACCCATTTCTTTATCACCAACAAAGGTTTTCTCAACAGTTCTCTCAGCATCAACAGCTACCCGAACAACTTCATCAATGGTCCCTCCCATAATGAGGGCAGAAGAAATTACCTCTGTGGTGATGGCAACACCACTTCCCGACCCACTAGTACCAATAACATCAACTTGAATCTAGTGGATGGCTAGGGATTCTTTGTGCACCTCTGCTTCTTTCTTCTTTCACTTTTTCTCTAACTTACCAGGTGTCAATGCCACCTCATCACCCTCTTGGCAAACTTCCTTATCCCTTCTCTTCCTTTTTTTCTTATTTTGGTTTCAGGAAGCTTACTATCATCCTTACCCTCATCACGAGCAGTTCTGGTCAGTTCACGAGAAGGGGAATATGCAAGCAAATTAATGAAAGAATCATCCTCTATAGCCCCCAACCACTAAAATCTGAATATGTAGGATAACCAATACCTATTTCTTTTAGATGGCATCAATGTCAGCTCAAGCTTTTGAAAGCTCAGTAAATATGGCAGTAAGGTCCAGAACAGTCAGATTCTGCAACCACTTGTTCATCCAAATCTTTATCCCTTCTAAACGGTCAATTATTCCCTCAATCGAACTCTGAATGGGGGCAATGGCATCAACTATCTATTTTCGGATCAATGGTTTCATGGAGTTTGAGAAGCATTTAATTTGCTCATCCACATAAAATGCCACTTTAGCTACCTTGCTAACAATCTTGCTAGTGAAAAATACGAAAGGACCCAGCTCATTGGATAGTGTAGACTTAGCTAATATAGATGGGCTAGGTGTTGTGGCTAAAGGAGTGGAAATAGTAGTAGAAGTCTCATCAAATAAAACCAATGCATCATCGGCACATCTCCACTTGGATTGGGAAAAATAGTACTTTTAGATACACAAGAATGGGCTCTACTCCTTGCCACAAGGTTAGCCATATCCCCAATCAGAGCAATGTACTGAAAGCCTATAGGGTCCTATCAACTCCCATAATCTAGGGAACTTTGGCTTCTTGTCATAACTGTTTAACAAGGCAAGGAAATGGGAGGGATGTAGATGCCCGCAATGAACGCTCTTTGAGTTCCTCCGCGATGATGCAGGAAA